>VWZU01005102.1:2949-22025 GCA_013397095.1 Sterrhoptilus dennistouni | reverse complement strand
AAAAAAAGAAGAAGAAGGGAAAACCAGCTTTAGAGCACCAACTTTTAACCAAGTTAGAGCACAAGTCAATTCTATGGCTGGGAATAAAACTTGAGATTCCAGATCCTTGGATCCTAAATCTAGCCTGCTGCCAGTACAGAAAAATTAAAATTTATCCAGCTAAATTGCTCCATGCTACAATTTTCCATGGCTTTGTAGAGAAAAATAAAATTCAGACACAAGGTGGAGATTGGAAAAACCAGCCTGGCAAGGGTGATACATGTTCAAAATCTATCATTCAAAGAAAAACTGTCTATGCTTAAATATGTACTTCTTTTTGTAGAAAAGAAGTTTGCCCAAGCTGCAGTCTGCAAACTATGGAGATTTAGCATCTATGAAAAGGATATGTGAGGCCTGGTTTTTAGTGTTTCTCAGCGTGTAGCCTGACCCATCCCGTAAATGTGGGTACAATGTAACTTTGTCAGCCCGTAACAAGTTAAAGAGTGTAACTTTACCACCACCTACATTTGCCTAAAATGTTGTGGATGTACACCTGTAGGTGAAGTGTGTATTCCCAGAGGACAGCCAGCTGGACATGACCACCTGTGGCACAGAGCTTGCTGCTGCCTAGGGAAGAATGCAGCTCTTCTCTGGCCACATCCACGGCCCCACTGCAGCCCCCAGGGTTCTGGCTGTGCTCCTCACTGAGCTGATGTTTAACCTGGGCACCCCTGCCTGTACTGCAGAAGTCACATCTTTCATTCTACCTCACCAAGCACGCAATGGTGCATAAACAGATCCTCACAAACACGAGTTTGTGCATGCCCCAGCTATGAGCAAAGCCCTGCAGGACACGCAGTGCCACCTCAGGAAGAGAGCAAAGAACAGCACTGTGCCCCTCTCCAAGACCATTTACAGGGTTCAGGCTCACTGGGCTGGTGTCAGCTCCAGCTTGCATTGCCTGACAAAACTCATCACCACACACCACAGTCCAGGCTGAGCATTGCCATGCTCCCGGACATGGTAGCAGGGAAACCTGTGCTTCCTCCTCATCTCACAGGCCAGCTGATGCACCAAATAGAGATACCCAGGCATCAAGGCAAGCCTCACCCCAGTTCACGGCACCAAACTGGTGTTTGAGAACATCAAACTGGGTTTCTCAAGCTGAGTTAAATATTGCCACAGTGGAAAACTGATTACGATTGGATAAATGTTTCCATGCAGACACGATGACAGGAATGAGTGATCCTTCTGGACTGGTTTGGGGGATTTTTTGGGAGGAGAAGGCATTTGGTTGAGCTGAAGGAAACAGAAGATATTATAAAAATACAACATAAGTAATACAAAGAATTGTATGCTATTTTAAAGACTTTTTCAAATTATGTAAAATGTCATTTAACATTAATGAGCAAGGAAATTTGATTTTACAGATACATAAATATACATGTGACTGTATATGTGAGGAGAGAGTGGTGTATAACGACATTTGACTATAGCACATGCCTTTAATGAAACTTTACTGTGGAAAACTCTCAGGGATTTTTAATCCAGGCAGCTAACCATAAAGTTTTCTCCTTAATAGTAAATTATGACAATTGCTCAAGGCTTTAACATCCCTGTGTTTTGCTCTCTGCTTTGAATTAGATTGTGATGATCAATATTAATAGTTTCTGCTCAGATATGGTCACTGTAAAACCAAAATGAAACTGTCTTTGCCTCTGAATTTTACTGCAAATGTGAACATTTATCAACACTTACTCAAGATATAAATGAGAAAGAGAACAGCTATATCATGAAAGAAAGAGCTTAGTTAAAATTTAACCTCCCTGCCATGCATCTAGAATATTTTCCAGAAGCAAATGTAGATAGTGGTATTGCAGGAAAGACAGCAAAATCCATGAATATTTGTGATCAACATAAAACTTGTTGACTCCTAACTGTTCTGGGAGTAACAAGGTATAAAATTCTCTTTTTGTGATCACAGCTTTTTTACACTAGTGCCTTTTGTCTCCAGCTGTCATTGTTTAGAATATAAAAATTGTCTAAGCTTCTATCTAAAACAACAATATAATCCAAAGGAGCCAAAATACCCAACCCCCTTCAGAGCCATCAGCTGTACTGTATCAGCATGCCTTTCCCTCAACTATGTGATTTTGCTGTTCACAGCACTGAAGAGAAAGCTGCACCATGCTTGGACTGGCCCAGGACATGTCACCCTCTGCACACCAGGATTTTTGCTTCCTGGCCTGAATTTGATGTCTACCTAAAGTTCACCTCTGCTGCTTGACAAGAATTATCTCAAAACCTTTTGCTTGGGCTCTTTGATAGGATGCATAAGTGTATCTGCAAGGCAAGGCAAGGCAGAAAAGATGTTTGCCCAAAAGAGCTAGCAAGGCCAGGGGGAAATCTTTCAATAAACCATTGGTTAAAAGCAGTAGTTTAGCTGTTTGAATATCAAGTGGTCTTGGAGAGAAGTGAGTCATTTTTCAAAGAGTAAACTGAGCCACCAGGAGCAGGAGGAAAAAGGAAATATGAATTTTTAACGAAGACTTTGTATGACTCAAGTCAAACACATTCATCACTGAAATCAGTACATGGAGGTTGCTGCACTAACGACCCTTCAGACCTGGGACATGTCACGTTCCTCATCTTCTCTCCTCAGGGATAAATTCCTATAAGAGTAATACACAAGTATGCGCCCACAGCTCCTCATTGTCACCAGGTAAAAAGAGAGCTTAAAACCAGGAGACAACATGTCGCATGTTCATTGCACGTTTGTCCAAACTGTGTATTCCATCATCATTGTCCCAGGAGGTAGAAATTCAGTTTTGGTGGCCAGTTTGACCAACTACTCCAGAAGCAAGGAATAAAAAAGAGAAAACTATGAAATAGAGGGTTTGGCAGTATTTGCTCTCTAGGCCCTAAACATTGACATGTCCTCTATTTTTTCTAGGTGCTCACTAAAATTGTAAGGGCTTACTTCTCAGTTATAGAAACTGGAACTTTAGGAAAACACAAAATATCCTGAGTCTTAGGATGCAGTCTGATGTGACAAGCTTGATCTCCAGCTCAGTGGAGCAGAATGGTTCCTTTTGTTGCTTTCCCCTTTGCAATTTCACGTTCCCTTCTCAGCCAAGAGAAGAAGAAAAGCTTTTGCCATGTACTGCCCCACTATAGAATGCCCAGGAACAAAGAAACCTACAGGCACTCTTGCATTCATTTCTTCTCAATATTTTAATGAGTAATTAAGCAATAATGATAGAAAAGAGATCACAAGTTCTTACACTGTCTTATACCCTAAAACCACCAGGTTCTGTTTCAGGAATTTTCTTCCGAAGTTAATAACTTCATCAGCTCCATTTGTAGATTTCTATGATTTCTAGTAAAACCCTGGACCCTTTAACTGAACTTCTGGAGGTGAGTTGTTCTCCTATTTTTTATTTTGACTTCTCCCTTGTTGCCTCAACAACAGCTTCTCTCTTTTAACACCCTTCATCTTTTCATCTTCACCCACCCAATCACCCTACACAGCCCACCTATATTCACATGAAGTCTATTTACCTACTGCAGCCCTATTAGCTTATTATACCTTTAGGACCTACTAGCCAATCATGTCATTAGATCAGGCAAAAATTCATATTGGAAAGGACTTCAGGAAGCCACTACCTCTCTCTGCTTAGAAGCTGTTGGACTTCACCTCAAGTACTGTGCCTGGTCTGTTTGTCCCAATGAGTATAAGAAAAATATCTATCAACTGGAACATGTTCAGAGTATGGCCATGGTGCCGGCACTTACCCTGAGAGGGGAGTCTGAGGGACATGCCCAGCCTTCAGACAGTCCTCACTACCTAACAAGAAGTCATTTGAAGCACAGAGCCAGGCTCTTCATGATGTGGCATGACAGAAAGGCAACAGGCATTAAGGCATAGGCCAACACCCATTACATGAACTCCCAGATGAGCCTGTGGCAAGAACAGCACCATTTTGTTTGGATGGCACTCCCTGGCCTGCACTGTTTAGAAAATAAAAAGATCTCTTTTTAAGGCTACAGATCTATACATATTAATGTCAAAATATCTAACATGCTACATCAGTCACCCAAACCCCTCCCCCCAGTCAGTAAGAGCATCAAAGACTTAATTTTCTCTATTATTAGGTATATTGTTTACAGCAACACATAGGATCACAGAGAGAGTTAAAAGGGTATTTGCCATCTCTCATTAACAATGTCAACACTGTCTCTTGGGTAAAAGGCTCTCTGGGTAAAATGCTCCATATGGAAGGTCTGAAAGTCTGAGGTTTTTCCCCTAAATTTTCTGGTGTCCAATTCCTATGGGATAGGAGAGGCAGAGGGCTATATCTGTACATCAGTTTCTTATTTGGAGGGAAGCTGCATTTTGCAAATCCTTTTTTCCTCTGTTTTGCAAATGGGCAGTCACTAGTCATTCACTCTATGTTGATTATAATTTTCTGTTCTTTCAGAGTAATTTTCAAAACACTTTGATTTTCTTTTCAGCTGCGAAAGAATAATCCAAAACCAAACATGTTATTCTTTGAAATTAACTCACTAAAGCTGGTTTCTCTATAAATTTGACTGAAGTGGATGATTAAGAAGTCTTCTCTATAAATAATGCTTCATGCAATACAGCTGTAATGAGACTACAGTCTGATTATTTAAATGGATGAACATTTTTATTTACTGCAAAATCACTTCTGACTTGCCCTATATTTAATACTTAATGAGATTTTGAAATCACAGTAGTGGTTTCACATATTGTTAGGGAGGTCAACTCCAAAACCTGGTTACTTCAGTCCTCAAAGTTGACTCAGGCCTTCATGTTCCCCTAGGGCACCAATTAAATTTAAAGGATGAGCTTAGCAAGAACCTGAACTTGGGAGTTAGCTTTCATATACTGCCTATTTTCATGCCCTGTACAGAGCAGATGCAAGGTTATTTGGCCCTAGTGGATTTCTGATGTCCTTTAAAGAGCTTCTAAATCTCTCTAGAAGAAATTTGAAGACATGTAATATATGCTGGGTCTTCTTCAACAAACTGATATTGTTTTAAGTTATACTGAAACTCTTTTGACATATTTCTCTAAGGTCTGGTAAAATAGTTCTTCAGTTGTTTATTATTCTGAATTGTTACAAAGGATCTCTAGGATGAGCACCTGTGTGAACCAGGATCTGAAGGCAGGTTACTCATTCAAGTACAGCCAGATATCTCTACAGAGGCAAGTTATTAGGGGACATTAGTTTGAACCTGCCCCATGTCCAAGCCACCCTGTCCTCCTTGGCACTGCTGGGATTGTTGTGGCAATAGACTGTGAAATAAAGTGTAGCCTAAGATACATGTGCAACTGTACAAGGTGGATATGTCCAGAAGCACTTTCATTGTTTGCTCCAGACTCAGGTACCTTCAAGGCTGGCAGGCAATTGTGGTTTGAATGCTTCACATTAGAGAACAGTCAAAGAGAAAGAAAATTGCCTGGCAGTACAAGAGGATTGAGAATGAGATTTTTGCTGTATTTTCAAATAATGACAACGATGAACTATAATGATACCCATGAGGAGCTGTGTGATGACTCTTATTGGTTCCAATATGTAGTTCTCAGAGTGGTGGTGTCTGCTGTTCCTTTTTAGAGAGGGATGCAACTAAACTGGAGTGGAGAAGGAAAGCCCTTTCTGGCAGATAATTTTAAGCCTTGCTGATTGATCAGAGGAGGAATGTGAAGCCTTTAGATAGGAACCTTTTCCTTGACTGTCATGTTACAGAACCAGAGGCCCATCAGAAAAGTCCCACTCAGAAAGGAATTTCCTCACATTTCCATGGTTTTTTACTTTGTTTTGTACAGATGTCTACTTCTCCTGCCAAATTCTCCAGCTTAGTGCACAGGAGATAGAAAATATGATCTGGATCTGAGAGAGCTGCATTCTTCAGTACTTAGTTAAAAGGGCAACTGCAGTAATTTAGAGGCCAAAAAGTCCTACATGACACAAGTATTTTGTGAAGGAAAATAGAACTTGACAGAGTTCTAAGTGAAACTGATTTTTTACAGTAAGTGGAACACTGTGTACTGAAACAAGCTACCTAGAAAGGCTGTGGATACCCCATCACGAGTGTTTAAGGCCAGGTTGGGTTGTGCCTGAAGCAACCTGATCTAGGAAAAGATATCACTGCCCACAGCAGGGGAGGTTGAACTGGACAATCTTCAAATTGCCCCTTGCAACCCAAACCATTCCGTGAGTCTGATTTATGAAAAAGTATTTCAACTCCCAGGTAACATGCCAGAGAGCTCTCAATAAAAAAAAAAAAAATCCATGTTCATTTTCTGAGTATTAACTGGTCCAGAGTATAAATGTACTGAATGTACCTGTCTGTGTGGGAAGGGGAAGTGGAAAGGGGAGAAAAACTTAGAGGTAAGCTGGGAGGCATCTTGCTTTTTTATTCTGTTGAGAGTCTGCTCTAGCTTTCCTGAACACAAAACTAGAGAGACACACATAAGAGATAACAAATGCTGCCTCTGTTTCTGGTGCATCTCTCTGCTGAAGAATGACAGATGCATGCATAGCCTTATCAGACAGAGATGCATACAAGCATCAGGTTGTTTAAAGTTCTTTTACTTGCCTTTTTGGCCAAAGAGTTAGAATAACATTGGAAAGGATTCAAGCTTAGTCAGCTGAACCAGACTTCCATTAAAGATATAAACAAACAGATAAGAAAAGATAAAAAAGAAGACAAGGAAATTGAAAAAAGGGATATTCAGAAATGACACAGTGGATGTGATCTAGCCAGATTCTGGCTGCCTGAGTGGGGGACACCTCTGGGCTTCTGAGGGCACAGGGTTGTCACTGTGGGTTCCACAGCCCTAAAGGTGGGAATGTGGCAGTCACTACAGTAAAGCTTGCTCCCTTCAGTCCATCTGCTTTCCTGTCATTGATATTTACAGCCCCACAAATGTATATAGGCCCAGCTGCCCATGCTTTCATTATTAGACCCAGCATGCAGCACATAACATTTTGTTCATTAATTCCCAATGGCATATTTGTACAATTTATCAAACACAGCCTTTGGGGGATAGTAATGAGAATCTTGGGGATTGCTAATCTCACATTTTTTTTCTTTAACAATTTCTTTACTTGTATGAACAATTTTGGATAATGGCTTGACTGATTTTTTTGTTTCATTTTGGAGTCTTGAAATAAAAAACACTGATCACTGTGCCCTCACCTTCTATAAATCTTTCTTGCAGCTAGCAAAAAGAACCAGAATATAGTTTGCTAAAGAAGTATTGCTATAAATCTCTATTCTAAACCATCAGTGCCTTTTGCATGCATTCCTGTACCAAGAACATCCACTTACCTCCTTCTGTGAACTTCTCCCTCTTACCTTCCTTCTGAAATCAGTAAATATCATTTCTCGTCATGCAACCTTAAAAAGATTTAAAGAACAGGAACGTAGGATACTCTTGTCAACATGGTTTTAGGGAAATAGCTCTTGTCAAATACCTGAATTACTTCTAAAATTATTTACAACTTTGATTAAGTGCGTTGTAGGTCCACAAATATCTTTGACTCCTATAGATATGTTAAATTAATACAACATTACACTAATCTAAAAATTAGTGGTATATAACATAAATGCAATAAGGTAGAAAGCAAATTGTGGTAAACATCATTGCCAATAGAAGAGTATCAGTAAAAAAGTTTCACTACTCACATTTTGTTTTCAAAAGTGATGAAGGAAGAAATTGCAATTCCAGGGACAAAGATTGAAAATGCAGCAAACATAAAGGACAGAGCAGACAAAACATTCTGACTGCCTGGTACCTTAGTAACCCATTCAAAAAACTGGTATAGCCAAAGGATATTCTTCCTTTTTAGAAAGATGAAGGGAAGTCTAGACCCACTGAAAAAGGGAAAGGATACAAGAAAAGACTGATGGTACAATAGACCAAAACTGTAACAACGAAACTCAGCTAGGGGAAGTTTGAACAGGATTAATAAACTGATTAAGTGCTATAGGTACTTGTGAATGAAGACTGAAATACTCTGTGGGGTTTGGATTCTATTTTAGAAAAGAATGTTGGCAAACAGAAAAAGATAAAGCAACTAAATTATTTGAGAGGTGGAGTGGAAAAGATAAGAAACCTGTTCTCTTTTAGCTGACCAAAATGATGACCGAAGAGTGGCTAGGTAAGCATTTCAAAGGAAGAAACTACTGAGTTTTTAATTCTAGCAGTCAAAAACCCATTGAAAATCAGTGGTGAAAGACAGAAAAAGAAGGAAGGGAAACAGAAGGAGGAAGAGGAGGAAAAACAGGAGGGATGAAGGGAGGCAGTAAGGTAGGCAAATCATAGAACAACGTTTTAAAAAGCAGGTGGTTAAACACTGAAACAAATTACCAAATGAAAAGGTTTACTCTTCATCATTTGGGTTTCCAGATTAAGTCTACATGCTTTCTTAAACAAGGCTTTCAGTGGAAAACAAAATATAAATTCATAAAGAAGCAATTAACACTGCAATATAGAGTATCCTCAACCACCTGCGACATATGGGAAGCTACCTCAAAAGGTCTAAGGACCTCTCCTGTCCTGTAATACTAACGAACCATTGGTAGAAGTATCGAGATCAATGGTTAAGCAGAATTTGCTCAAAACCTTGTATTAAGCATTATTTTCTCCCAATTTTTCCATACATAAGCTATACAAAAAAAAACCCCACTGTATGAACTAAGTACATGCTTAGTAACTTAATGCATGGCAAAAATTATCCAGTGTTTTCTTTGAGATGAAATGCTGAGGAACCTTGTTGCCTTTGTGGTCTAGGGCAGAAGTTCAAATATGGCACAGGAAAACTGTCTTCTGTTGGCCACAAAACATTTATGATTCATGTTATCTGCAATAACTAATTTAAGAAAGGGGAGGAAGTGCCACAACAGGCAAAGGACCATTAGGGAACAAAAAGTGTGAGAAATAGCTGAGGTGACACCAAATGTCTTTATCATGACCCATGAGGTTACTCTCTCTGTTATTCCTGTTTTCCCTGACAACTGTCTTGCTGAGGGTGGGGCCAAGCAGCTGGTTGGGAGATTTGACCATTATGGTATCAAGCATCGGAAGGGAGCCTGAGGAGCAACTCTGTATCACAGTAAGGTCAAGTCACATCCTTTTCCTCCCTGTTCTTTCCTGAGAGGCACAGCAGAACATGCAGTGTGCAGTCTCTCTTGCAGCATGCAGATGAGAGGACATGGCTGGGTCAAGACACAAACTAAACTGCTAGCCAGGGCCAGGAAATACTCATCCACAAAATTCTAGGCCATAATTCAGATATTTGCATACTACTCCCAAGAGGCAAACTGTGTGAGCTGACTCATTTTGGCAAAGAAGAGTTTAATGGCATGGACATAGCCTCTTCCATACCAGTTAACCTCAGTGTGAGAGGCCAAGCCTGCATACACTGACTTTGCAATCAATGATGTACCCACACTGTCCTCAGGCTTTAGTCCAAGTGAACAATCATGTCGTTTTTATTTATAGGGTTAATAAAGTTAGCTGCATCCTCACCTGGCATCACCAACATCTTAAGCAGCTATTCCTCGGAATTGACCCTGTCTCTTAAATTTTAATGTTCTTGAGCAAAAAGTATTTTTCATTTTTCTAAGCACTGCATATTGTTCTTGTCAGTTTCAATGAGTTATTTAATAACCAACTTGAAATATCTCTATTTTCAGAGTAAAAATTTGATTTATTATTATTATGCCAAGTAAAAATTAGTGTATGTATTTGTGGTATATAATTTTAAATGCTGCAATGCCTTGAGACCTTGAGAAAGACCATATGTGTTTGCTTTCTGGTATGGGTAAAATTTAACCAAACAGTGCATGCAAATAAGTAGTTGTAAGTAATCAAAAGAGAGTTTTCTACTCATAAAAGCTAATATTTATTATTGTTGCTATCACCATTCCTGGAGCCAAAAGTTACAAAACCAGATCTCCTAATTTGACTTATTCCTGAATAAATAAAAAAAAGAACCCAAGTCTCTTTTCTATTTTCTCCAAATGAACAAAGTCAAGTTTGTTCCCATCTTCCATACTTCTCCCAGCTGAGCAGCTTATTGTACTACCAATGGAATGCAACAGATTGTGAAGGAGTCAAGGAGACATTTGAAAATAGATTTTTTCAGCCATACACTGCAAACAGCACATCTGTTATTGACAGAGTGAAAATAGCATTTTCAAGGAGTTAGCACTAAATGTAATTCAGACTCAGGGACAGAATTCTTGCCTAGATTTTACTTTCTTATTTTACTTAGGTAAAATTGTGTCTGCTTCACTACAATTGCCATAAGTACACACAGAGGGCCCATTTTAAAGGTTCCTAGGCAATGAAAGACACCATTCAAAATCATATATTACAGTTCATTCCACATCATGCTTGTGACACATTCACAAATGCGAAAAATCTTGTTAAGGGAACAGAGAAATTGCAGTAAGAAGAGCCCAAACTGTTGGGCAATTAAGATTATCAAGTCTCAGTGCACCTTTTTTTCTTAGTGCCTTATTTTTTCACCTGGAAAAGTTACATTACAAGAAACTGAGCTTTTTAGCTCTTCTCTGATTTCTAGAGAGTTCAGCATTCTGTGCAGCCAGTGTGTAAATTAATTTGATGCAATCTGGGTATCTATGGACCCTTTCTATATGCATCCAAGAAATTTCTTGAAAGTGCTACAGCATTTGTGGGAAATATCAGAATCCAAGCTATTTATAACAGCAGCAATCTGACTCTTGGAATGTATTCCTAATTCTATTGCCTAACTTCAGCTATCTAAAAGTTTCTCTACGTTTACTTCCCTGCGTCCCTCTCCACTGGGAGGGAGGACAGGGCATGTCCAGATGGGTGACAGAGATTCACAGTGGTATAATAAGGTATTAGGTTAGACTCAACATCAGTTTCTGCACAGCTCAAGTTAGGTAAAAAGATTTGCAGCTTTTGCATATAGCTGTTTTCCACTCTGGACATCCACATTCCACATATTTTACATTTGCATTTTTTGCACAGACCCTTCTGCTTCTCTGAACATGCACCCAAGTATTCAATATATTTTCCTAATCAGTGCAGAAAACACATTTCTTGCCAAGATCTTCTTGGCTGCACAGCATTCAAAACCAGACTGAGTTGGATTGTTCATATCCTCATTAGTGGAGCTGTAGGCATTTTTGAGAGGAGAAGCTCATAAGTTATGTTTAGGTGTTCAGCAACCTGCTAATGGAAGACAGAGCTTTTGTCTCTAACCTAAGCAGCCATCACAGATTATTACCAGCTGATGGCAGGATGCTGTTACCCACCATCATTTTCAAAGTGTTCAGTCAAACACAGAACTACAACAAACACCTGTGAAAAAAGCTGAATACAGGCAGCTTGGAAGGTTTTGCCCTCCCACAGAACCATATCTGATTGTGAGTACCTCCACAGCTGCCTGTAGAAGGTTGCTCTGCTTGTGTGGATCAGAACTTTAAGGGACTTAAACTACTTGTTTGGCTCTCTTTAGGAGAATCAAATTTGTCCACAATTCCCAGACAAGTACTGGCCTAGCAGAGATCTGCTAAAAAGACCTGTTAAGACCTGTAGAAGTCTTTTTTTATTATTAAAAAAAAAATAGATTTCTTTAGAATGGAAATTAATTGAAACCACAGCCAGCCTTCAAAGAGAAAGCAGGGTAATTACATTGCTACAAGCCAGCAGTTGAATTACTGGTGTAAAGGAATACTCATACATGTAACTATCCCAAAGGTAATGTTACTATCAGGCTATATGTGATACAGATGCTATTGCTTCCCAGGTTGAATGCATTCTCCTTTCATATAAATAGTTTTCTTGTATTCCCATTTTTATTAACTTATTTACATTAGGATTTTTAGTCACTTCAGAAATTAATCACCTGCACTTCTTAATATAAGTCCCAGAGTGAGGGGATGGAGAAAGAGACTTTCTAGAGCACAACTGCCCCGATCTTGTGATCAAGAACATTCTTCCTTCCTCACAGCTAAATTTTATTTAAAAGTGGCAGTTAAACTGATACTGTGAGGTCTTTCTAAACCTTAAGTATCATTTGCTCCCAGTGCACAAATTGAAAGTTTCACAGTAACAATGTTCCTGCCATGTCTCTGGCATGGCATTTCCAGTCTTGGATGCACTACTGTCAGGTAAAAAACTACCACCTACTTTCTTCTGTAATGTGTTCACAGAGGCTTACAATTCTTTCCTCTACTACTTACCGTACACAAACACAGACACACATACACGCATATATATAGGGATTACAGTTATGGGAAAATATTCTTGATAGAACAAAATAACTTAGACCAAGAAATACTAGGGACAAAAAAGGTTAGGATATTACTTTTTCTCCATCTGGAAAGCTTTTGTCTATGCATTGTAATATCCTGATTTTCTCCAAACTGCTGTATTTTATTTTCAGAATAATAAAATTTACAACAAAATATAGGAAAAGGGCTATTATGTTTGCCCAGAAAAAAATACAGAATAAGATACCTTCAGTGTAGATTTTAAAATTCTTCTATGAAGTTTTTTAATGTTGTCTGCAGTTTGACCTTCTAGATTGATAAAAAACATTCTGTTCTCTATTCTGTTTTCTTTGGGGGGGTGGGGGACAGGAATCTCATGTAAATGTTTATCATAAGCTCAGATAGAAAGTAAAGACATCTCAGGCACAATCCTTGTCGGTATGGTTTCATCATATGAACAACCTGAATCAAAGTCTCAACACTCTTGAAAGCTGAAAAGCCTTTTTCTCTTCACTTGCCATGTTATTTTCTTTCTGCTTTGTTTCTTCCCCCTCTTCTCAATCTCTCTCCTTCCCCTTGCTCTAGCTTTGGGGTTCATCTGAGTGTCAGGTTTTCATGGCCTGTTTTCATGTCACTGTATCAACTGTAAAATAAGCTATCATCTATCACAAGAATAATTTTATTCCACATTGAGCAACACTGTATCAATCAACTTATTTTATCAATTACAAAGCACTCAATGCTGGCCTGTTAGGTAGGCAAATTAATCTGTCATCTTAGAATACTTACTGCTTTATTTCCTTTTCTCTCTGTTTAAATGCCACACTGGTATGAGTGCTTTCAGTGCATACTTCAGTGCTTGCTTCAGCGCAGGGCTCACTGCAAGAGCAGGACCATGATAACTTCACCAGGGCAAATCAGGAACATGGCTTCCTCTGCTAAAAATGCAATCAATAATGAGAAAAGCAGGTATATTCAAAGAGAGATTCAGCTATCTGACCTGTCCTGCAAATCCTTTCTCTTTTGTCACAGTAGGAATCCATACCAGCTCTACTCCTATGAGACATTTACATCAAGCTCCAAAGTCCACTAGGACCAATCTCATCATGTACCTGCAATAATAGGAAACACTTCTGGAGGTTGAAAACCAGCACATAGTAGCTGGCAATCTGATTTTGCATTGCTATGCCTGGGCTATCAACCTTACACCTGAAGTGCTCCTGTTCCAGCTTCTCAACTATTTGAAACAGATTCAGGGAAAGGAATACATTTTAAATGCCCAGATTAGCAGAGCCGGGGTCTTTTTATTAATAATGGAAGAGGATATAAGAAACAACCATAAGTTCAGCTACTGGCTTTCAGATGTCTCTACAGAGCACAGATGCTCAGACCAGTTCACACTGCTGACCTAAACACCATCTAGAACCTTCTGTTTTGCCAAGGATTTTCTTAGGATGGGTAAAGAGTAACATGCATGCTGCAACATTGTATAGATTCATCTGCCAAGCTGAGGATGATAGAGCAGATACAGAAATATAAATCACTATGTTCAGAGGGTATGTGTCAGGGTGATATGCAAACCTCAGCTAGTTCCTCTTGCACTGCAGATGAACCCTGACTCATGTGCAGGGCTAATGCTGTATCCCCAAACAACCTGTGATAATGCATTAGTGGTTGGGCTTGCAGAAAAGGTTGTATTTTCAGACGCAAACAAAAACCTTCTCCCGAAGCAGAAAGAAAACTGCAAACAAGTGGTTTTATTTCTCCCATTTTCAGGCTGAAAACACTGATTTGTGAGGACACAAAACTGGAACTAACACCTTCCATACTGGCTAGAGTGACCAGAGATCATCCAGGCACGCCAATATAGAAACAGCTCCTTGTTAATGAGGTGAACTGCAATCAAACACATTCATTTTGCGAAAACATCCAGGCCTAAAAAGGCCAGAAAGCAGCACAGAGTGTTGGTACTGAATACTTCCAGAGCAGGAAGAAGTAGGGGGAAGAGGTACTGACCAGTGTGAGAGCTGCCTACCAATCCACATCTAATTAAGACTAATGAAGGCCAACAATGCTATCTCTAATTACATCTACCTAAAAGGCTCGTACAGTCAAAATAGGCCACATGCCTTCTCTCTCCTTCCTTCCTTCCTTCCTTCCTTCCTTCAGCAATAGGTTAAAAAGTGTTTATTTCTCTTTGCTGAAAGGGACCTCTCTGGCTGTGTTTCCAAAAGCCTATAAGATCAGGGAGATTGGGAAGAAGGATGGGTAGGGTTTCACACTGTGGCCAGATATGTCACAGAAGCTGTGTGTTGCTTGGACCAGGAGCCCTGGACTCCATACGCAGAAAAAATTGCATGTTTAGTTTTAAAGATGAAGTACTAAACTGACAGGCCCACTGCTGCCTAAGTATTTTCTAAAAAATATCTGTCCTTTCTCTGATCATTGAACACATCTCTGCTGGTAGCAGTGAGTGAGCAGATGAGCTGAACTCCAGCCATGCCTCCTCAACTTCCAAAAAAATTTGTCTGAATAGTCAAAGTGAGGCAAAGGCCATGACTGTTTCACCATAAAGATATGCTATTCCTGAGTGGCCACTTCTTGCACTGCTTAGGTAGGTGTAATATCAGCTCAGTAATTAGCAACAGCACCCTCAGCAACTGCAGTTGTTTGATTAAACAGCCCTGAGTCATCAGGATTCTGAACTCTGGTATCCTGGAGGACATCAGCTCAAACTTATTTAAGGAAATAAACTAACGGCGGGTGTTCATAGCAAAGGTGGGCAGAGAAGAGCATGAGCGGGGAGCTATTTCCCTAAACAAGTGATAAAGGCACACACCAGGGAAGCAAAGTGGTTTGGGTTCAGTCCCTGCTCCAGTGGCTTTGAAAGAACTCTGAACAAAACCAGTGTAGCAAAACCAAGAGAGACTGCCCTGATCAGCCTGTAGCTCAGGAACTAGTTCAGTTTTCTTCTCAAAGGTAGGCAGAAAGGATCTGAAGTGATTTCATGCCTTTTGTGACAACTGATGTATAAAGGACATCATTATCATTCATCCCATTCTGTAACTTGATTTTATTAGATCTGTTCAGAAACAAATCAAAACAAGGTTATCATTTATTCTCACGGTTCATTTTGACAAAAGCCTGTCCGTGCTGGATAAGTCTCTGTATTCAATCTGGTCCTTTCACCTCAGGGAGGGTAGAAGTTGGAGAGCAGAGATGATAGCAGTGAAGATGATCCAAGACAGCAAACAGTTTCTATATAAAAGAAAACCAAACGGATGAGGAGTCTCCAGGTAGGAAAAAGACAAATGAAAAAGGCTAGAAACAATGAATGGTGCTGAAGAGGTGACAAGGTAATGACTATTCACACCACACAAAACCTCCAGGGCACCCACTGAAATTATTAGGTGTCAAATTAGGAGGAGAGAGCAGGTATTTTTTCACACAGTGCATAATTATATTGTCACAGACTTCTGTGCAGGCCAAAACTGTGGCTAAAGTCAAAAAGTCAGAGAAATTCAGTGAAGGCTGGTCCACTGGTAAAAATTAATAAACTTTTTAACCAAACAGTAGTTTTAATTCAACCTCTGACTCAGAAAGCAGGGCAGGAGAGATCACTATTCACGTTCTTTGTTCACTGTTCTTATGCTTTCTCTGAGCATTACTGCTGCAGTGCCACAGTAATGTGCAGGCTACTGGGCTAAGTTTTCTGTACAGTGATGTGAAGGTTCTTAGTCTGATGTTAATTTTGTTTTATTTTTTGGCTGAGAAAATCAAGTACTCACACAGCTCACAGCACAGACATAGGTTAAACAGAGACACAGAGGACACAGGAACCATCCTAAGTCTCTGATATCACTGTCAAGTAAACTCTAATTCCAATGTTTTGAAAACCCATGCCCTTAAGCCCTATCTATAGATGCAAAAACATTACATGAAGAGCATTAATTGAGTTCTATCTCTAAAGTTACCATGATAAAAGTATTTATAGTGGAAAAATGAATACAAGACAAGCACTATAGCTCACACAGAACAAAGATACTTCACACTTTCTCCTGCTAGGAGATATTTAACTTTCTACAAGTGTGCCACTGCTTCTATGCTGTTTCCTGTGTCATCCCCAATATGTCCTTTCTGAAACATGAAGGAGCAAATTAGGAAGCTTGTTTATTCAAGGATAAACACTGCCATTCCTTTGCATAACATCCTTGTCTGTCTTGAGATGGAACTTGGTCCATCGCCTAGCACTGTACAATACCTTACAACACAGTCTGGGCTGCTGCCAGAAAACTAATGCGTAAAATCACCTAAGGGAACATCTCAAACTTGTTTAACATTTCTACTAAGATTTCTACTAAGACAAATCATAAGCTGGGGTAGGTGACATGGGAACTTGGAGTAGATCTTTGAAGAATTCTTCTTCTCCATGAAGGAGCATTAGCCAGTTAGTGCTCAAAATGGCCAGTTTGACTCTCATGGACACTACTCCCTCTTAGGCTCTCCACTATGAAACCCACTAGTGAAAATCCATGCCCAAACATAGCAACCCCTGCTCCTCCAAGCCCTCAGTGATGCTCAGGCAGCACTGACATTTTTATAGAACTGAGAAAGAGTACAGTGACCTATGCCAAAAGAAATTATTTCCTGTTATAATAAGTTTGACAAATTAAGAGGAAATAAAGTATTTTTTTCTTTTAACTTTGGCGCTCCTTGTACAGTTTTCCCTAATGTAATGAACTGTAGGAAGTTTTGTGCTCTGATAACATAAACCCAGGCAGCCTCCTATGGAAAACTGGAATAGTTCTCAGACTAAGCTGTCTTTTTCTCTAGGAATGAGACAGCTGTGCCTCTAAAAATCTGTCCTATTCAGCATATCTCAATCAGACACCTAAAAGAGATGTAAAAAGATACTCCAGAAAAAATTAAGCAAGACGGAGTTTTAAAGAAAACCATCTCTGACCAGTAAAAATATCATAGTAGACTGCAGATATACATTACATGCTTGTGATATGTCTGCCCAGCTACACTAAGGAAAGAGTAACAAAGGAAAGAAAAAAACCTACATGTATCAGTTTAATGCACTGACTAATTTTCTCACTTTGAAATAAACATTAAGTATGAAACAGTATACCCTTTGAAAGTTACTGTGAAAACATACTTGTCATCATGGTATGCTGGAAAAGAAGCTGGAAGAGTAAAGGGAAAGTTTGTTCCATGTTCTTGCAAACATTGGGTCTCATTAGCTACCTGTTGAAAGTGGCAAAGCTTAGCTTTCCCACAGGTTCTTTTATTTTATAATTTTTTTGTTTTCACTAAGCAGTTCACACAGGCTCTGATGCTGCTCAGTGGCCTAATACAAAAATGGCCTGAACTTTGGAAGAATGAAAAAAAAGAGGACAATCAGGAAGCACACACTTTCTGCAGGGAAAGTGCAGCAGGACACAGAGCACACCTGGCTGCTTTCTCCAGGAGCAGGGGGATCTTTCCTGGTGAATTCCCCCATCTGAACATCACAGCATGACTCATGTAAGGAGTGTGATGGTAACTTGTTGCTGATTTGTGCTTCAAACTGCAACGCAAATTAAAATCCAATGAACATGCATGCCCCAGGAGGTAGGAGTTTCCTACCAAGTGAATGATCTTTCTCAGGGTGACCTCCCATCTGGAAGGAGGCTAATTCCCTGCCTACTCCCAAAACTCATCTGATTATTGAGGAAATGTGACAGCACCTCTGCATTGGATTAATTCAGAGGACAATAGTAACTTATTCACTTACTAATTCTGACCAATTCTGGGTTTAAAATCAGAAAATTAAGTCGGCCACAACACAGTGTTACATTTCACATCTGGAATGTGTGTTGCAGCTGCACTTCAGTCTCCAGGCAATTATTTCAATCCCAAACCCAGTTGTTGTAAATAAATCTAATTAATTAGAATTTTTTCCTGTGCCTTTACAGAAAAAACCTCAGTATTTCAGCAGAACCTTAACCACCAGAAGTAGATTCTTGCTGCTGTTCTGCTCAGTTGTCCTAATTTTAAAGAAATGTTCTCCAGTTAAATTTCCATCGATTTCCCACCCACACAAACTCAGTTTTATCTCAGATTTCTGACACTAAATCACTTCTATCAGAAAGCCTGCATCACTTCCCTGAAGCCTCAGTTTAATGCTAAAGAAATTAAAACTACTACACTCTCAAACATTTCTACACTATTATTTAGGCCCATTTATCATTTTCTCTTTTTTAATGAGCAGCACACAGCTTGCAAAAGTATTACTAACACTAAAATAAATTGTGCACACTTCCCAAATTCCCTTGCTAGAATTCCCCTCCACATGAGACAGCAAAAATGCTGCAAGTTCATAACTATTACCAGTGGACATTCTCATAAACCAGTAGACTAAACAGCTTCTTGCATTCCTAGGAAACTCTTCGCTGTCTCCTGGAAAACTGAAAAATAGACATTATTAAGATTATACTGCTCAAGTACAGTGATTTCCAGTAAAAAAAAATTAAATTTCCAAATTATTTCAAAATTTCTGAATGATGTCACACACAAGTAAAATTTTGTTTAAAGTAGGTCGAAAACGCTGTTATCGGGATTTACTGCCTTTTGTAATGCAACTGCAACACAAAACACCCTGTTGTAATGTCTTTGTATTTAAAAAACCAACCAACCAACCAACAAAAACAAACCAACAACAACAACAACAAAACCAACCCCCCCCCCAGTTTGGTGGCCGAGACGTGAAGTCAGTCGCACGGTGTGGGTTCCTTTTAGCCGTGCCA
>VWZU01005101.1:80449-99090 GCA_013397095.1 Sterrhoptilus dennistouni | reverse complement strand
AGGGTCGGGGCGGCTCTGAGGGAGCGCCGGGCTCCGGCCGTGGGGTGAGGAGTGAGGAGAAACTCTGCTTAAACTGCCCCAAAAGAGAGATGGACTGGCTCAAACTGTCCCAAAAGGGAGGGACAAACCCAGGTCAAAATGGCCCCAAAAGCGAGGGACAAACCCAGATCAAAATGGCCCCAAAAGGGAGGGCCAAACCGAGGTTCAAATAGCCCCAAAAGGGAGAGAAACCCAGGTCAAAATGGCCCCCAAAGGGAGAGACGAAACTTGACCAAACAGTCCCAAAAGTGAGAGTAAAAACTTGCTCAAACAGCCTCAAAAGGGAGAGACAAACCTTGGCTCAAACAGCCCCAAAAGGGAGAGAGACTTGTCTCAAACAGTCCCAAAAGGGAGAGACAAAACCTGCTCAAATGGCCCCAAAATTGAGAGTAAAAACTTGCTCGAACAACCTCAAAAGGTAGAGACAAACCTTGGCCCAAACAGCCCTAAAAGGGAGAGGCAGACCCTGCTCAAGCAGCCCCAAAAGAGAGATAGACAAACCAAGGTTCAAATAGCTCCCAAAAAGGGAGAAACAAACCCAGGTCAAAATGGCCCCAAAAGGGAGACAGGCCTGGCTCAAACAGTCCCAAGAGGGAGATACAAACCCAGCTCAAACAGTGTTGAAAGGTAGAGACAAAACTTGCTCAAACAGCCCCAAAAGGGAGAGAGGGGTCCATCTTGAGCAGCCCTGAAGTGGAGAGACAAACCTGGCTCAAACAGCCCCAAAAGGGAGAGGCAGACCTTGCCCAAACAGCCCCAAAAGTGACTGACAAACCCAGATCAATCGATCCCAAAAGAGACAGACTCAGCTCAAACAGCCACAAAAGGGAGAGAGAAACCCAGGCTCAAATGACCCAAGAGGGGGAGAGGAACTCGGTTCAAACGACCCCAAAAGGGAGAGAAAAACCTTGCTAAAACAGCCCTGAGAGGGAGAGGAAAAATATGCTCAAAGGGCTCCAAAAGGGAGAGACAAATCTGGCTCAGACAACCCTGAGACATCCATGGGCAGCTCCATCATCCAGGTGGCACAGCTCATGCCAAGGAGCAACACCTGGAGTGTCCTGGGCAGAATGAAACCCCAAATCCTTTGACAAAAAACCAAACAGGCTGAGCTTTGCCTGTGGATGTCACCCGTTAGTGATGGGGATGTGGACACACAGAGGAACCCACAGGTATAGCTGCTCCCAAAACTCCCCAGTGCCTGGGAATGTGGGGTAGGGAAGTTTGTGGTGTTCCAGTGCAAAAACATCACCAAAAAGGTCCCCGTGTCCTGTCTGGAGCCAAATGTCCCACCCTGCTCCCACCACAGCAGCCCTGAAGTCAAACTTGGTGAATCCAAGGCTCTTCCCACAGCTTTGAGAGGAGGAAAGTCCTCTCCTACAAGGATCCTTGGTGAAAATAAATCAGTGTGGTACAGGGGAATCGATCAAACCTCAGCTGAGAGTGACCACACCGCTCTCCACCCCTTCCCACAGCAGGAAGGACCTGCTGAGGCTCAAACCCAAAACAACTCAGCAGCTGCTCTGCCACCTTCTCCCCTTCTCCATCCAAAAACCTCATTTCTCTTTTCCACTCCCTGTTGGGGAGGGCTGGGTGGTTATTGGGGTGGTTTTATTATTATTATTATTATTATTGAGAACGTGCAATCGTGTTTCAAACCCCAGATTTCCATCCAAAAGAGTAGGAGGCCATAGTCAGACTTCCCAGACCACAAAGACGCACAGCTCCGTGGCTTTTCCAGCCAGAGTTTCCATTGTATTCTTCCCAGATGAACTTTTAAAACGTGTGTGTGTGTATGTTATGTGTCAGCTTGTGCGCAAACGTGCGTGGTTTTACCTCTCTTAAAAATAATAAAAAAAGGCTTTTAAAAAAAGAAAAAAATGAGCAAGCAAGTGAGGCTTTCAGGAGGTTAATCACCGACCTGCTGCCAAGTTGGATATGTGCGTGGAAGGGGGGAGTCAAGGGTTTTAATCCCAGTTTTTGATAAATAGAAGACATTCTAGTCATAATAAAACGTGTTTTACACTTGAGGGGAGGAATAAGGGGGAGAAAAAAAGGAAAGTTTTGGCCAGGCACTGCAAGCTCCTGAGCCCAAACAATGAGGTTCAGAAACATAACTGTAACGCATTAGTAAATTGACAATGAAATTGCAGTTACTTCACTGGCTCTTTATTAAATAAACACAGCCCGAAAGGGACCTGTCTGCCCCGGAGGTATTTGCAGAGGGTTCACGTTACAAACTCAACACCGGCACCGCTCCCCCCCCAGAGCAAACACATTCCAGCCGGACCCTGCGAGGTGGAGCCGGCCTGGCTTTTCCCCCTGTCACTTTTTCCTTTTCGTGGAGATCCCGGGTTTCACAGCCTCGGGAAGTTTCACCCCCAGCTACGGCTCCCCTCAGGACTGGCTGGGAGAAGGGGATGTGGGAACGGGACATTGGTGGGGCAGCCCCTTCCCACACACCTGTCCCTGTTCCAAACCCTTTGGGAAGCTTGGAATCTCCCAGGACTCCATCCCATCCCATCGCAGCTCCTGGTGGCAGTTCTGCTGTTTCCCAACTCTTCCCACTGAATCCCAACAACAAAAATTTCCTCACCTCGTTCAACCAACCCCCTTTGCAGCTACAGCCCCAAGCAGTGACCACCAGCACTTCCCACTCAGCAGCTGCACAAAAGGGGCTTCCAACAACATGTCCATCCCTCTGGACTGATCTCATCAACATTCCTGACTCTTTGCCAAAGCTTTACCAACAGCCCTCACAGCCACGAGCGGGACCAAGATCACCCATCAGAAAGCTGTGGAGGAAACAGCTCCCAGGCAAGGTGAAGCCACCTTACAAACCCTTCACCTGCAGCTCTTCCAGCCAAATCCCAGCCCCATTCCGGCAGGGAAGCTGGGGTAATCCATCCCCACACACACACGCCGGAGACAAAAGGAACGTCGGCGTGTTCAGCACCTTGCGAGGCCTTGAACGGCTGCCAAGGGCCTTTGGAGAGGGGCCAAGGCAGTCCATGAGATGTGAGGGATCGGGATTCTCAGCAGCCCATGGGGTCTGGAGCAGGCTGTGCTACTGTTGGAGCCTGGTCACGACACGCTTCCCCCTTGTTCCGAGATGTACCTCCTGTGGAGGCGGCTTTTTCCCGGCAGGAATTCTATCCCTGTCTGCCAGGAGCAGGGAAAAAGCCTCTGCTCCTCTTTCCTACAGCACCAGGACTCAAAGGAGCGGTGGGTTAAGTGTTTTCCTGCTCTGCTGTCATCGAGGGCTTTGTGGGAAAACATCCCACAAAGGTGAAATGCAGAGATGGGAGGAATCCTGTGGAGCAGAGAATTTACCTGTCACTAATTCCATCCAACCAGTCTCCACCTGGACTTCAAATTTCCCCAGCTCAAGGCTCATATTTCCAAACCTTCATGCAGAAGGCTGAGGTGATGGGAAAACACACAAAAATTCCCTTTTTTGGGGTAGTTTCTTCAACACCTTCTCCACAAACCTGAGCCTTGGAACAAGGGCAAGAACATCCTGCTCCCACTGAGGACCCCCCAGGCTGGTTCCTGCAGGGACCGGCCAGAGCCAAGGGGATTAAGAGGCAGCAGAGACACAGCCACTGATGGGAATTTCAGTGGCATGGAAGACAAAATTGGCATTTTTTGGTTGTGCCTTTGTGTTAGGGAAGTCAGGAGGTGAAAGCTCAGAGCAATAACTTGATGTGGCTTTACAGAACTCTGTGTCAAAGACAGGAGTGGGGATGCTCTGCCCCTAAACATGGGTGTAGGGACCACTGGAGAGTGATTATTTGGGTTTCTCCTCTTTGTCCCATCCCGTCAGGTGTCTACCTGCTTTAAAATCCATCAGGATCCAGCTCACACCAAGTGTGTCCTTCCCCATCCTGCTTTTCCACAGGTGTTGGCACATGGAGCCTTTGGAAGGGCTTAGCGAGGGGGGAGGCAGCAAATTCTCAGGGATTTGGAGGTCTTAAAACAAGGCTGGATGTCTCTCCCTAGGAGATGATGCTCCAGCTCCACCAGGAGTGTGCAAGAGAGGGTGGGAATGGGCAGGGGGTGAGCCCAGCTGCTCCAGGGGATTCCGCCTGGCCCCAAGGCTGAACATGGAATCACAGACACGGCCCCTTCCCTGCCAAAAGCAGCTTTAATTTGGTGAGTGAGTGCAAAGGATAGCTTTCCACAGAGTTCTTTCATTCCTATAGACTGGTAGAGTTTCAGGCTTTTTTTTTTTTTTTTCCTCCCCACTTGGTGCAGCCTCCAAGTTTCCCTGTGAAAATTCCATGCTGGGATGGTTTTGTCTGTGAGTTTACCTTTTGCAGCCCCCTCTTTAAAGGGGTTCTGACCTTTTCCTACCTGGGACAGGGCTGAGTTTCCTCATCCCACTTTTAAGAAACTCATATCCACTGTGGGTTTGCCCTTTGTGGGCAAGGCATGAGGGAGAGAGACTGCCAGACAAAATTTGCAAGGAGTTCCACTCTTGGAGCTTCCATCTTTTCCCCATCCAGGTGGTTCTGAGCATCATCTCCCCTCACAGGGGTCTCCCCTTGATTCCAGAATGCTCCCACCTTCCCCTGGCCCATTTTCCAAGCCTTCCTTTGCCATCTGGTAAAGAGGGCTCGGAGCCACCCTGCAGTGAAACCTTACCCTGCCTCTTTTTCCAGCCTGTCTGACAGAACAAGTCAGCTGTGGGCCTCAGCACCAACTTTAAACAAGCCCCCCCCAATCCAGCAGGTCAGGCCATTTTAGCATCTGTACCTTTTATTTGTAGCAGGCTGTTAATAATTAAGTGATGCCTTTCATACAGACATTTACAATAATTTAACCTTGCCCTCGCTGTGTAATTTATTCTTCGCAGAAGCCAATAAAAATAAAGGCCCCATATTTCGTCCCCCTCGCTCATTCTCTGTCCATATATATAAATATATACACATACAGCCAGGAGAGTATAATAGGTTTCACATATTGTTCCATAGGTATCACTGGGGTACCAGAGCCAAGTGTCTCAGTTCATATGACTCTTTATAGGTGCCTTATAATCCACATAAAATTGAGTTTATGTTTCCTTTCCATCTGCTGATTCTAAAACAAGATGAGGAAGGGTTTTCTCGCTCTTTTTCTCTTTTTTTTTTTTTTTTTCCTTCTTCATTCCAGTCCTCATTGCACCAAACTCAAAATTTAAAGAAGAACCAACAACCTCCAAACTGGGCATTCCCTATTATCCATCTTTGGTGATGTCTTATCTCTGACCATGATGAGCATTAAAGGCCAGGAAAAAGGTTGGAGCAAAGACAAATATCAAACCTCCTGCCCAGGAAGAAAACCTTTCCCAAGATTGCCATGGAGTCATTTTTCCTGTTTCTTAATCCACAGAACAGAACCCAGCAGGTAGATGGAATAGCAGCAAGGGAAGGGACTAAAACCCGAGATTTATTTCTTATCCAAAAAAAACCAAAAAGAGAAGGGAAAAAAAAAAAGCACAGGACAGGGGAAAAAAAGAGCCAGAGCTCAAAGTATTGGCTGCATTTCCACAGCAAGTCCTAAAGAGGCTACGCAGAGAAACAAAAGAAAAATATTTTCCCCCAAAGAAACATTCGTAAAAACACATTTATTAAAGCCCCAAAAATTCCATAACACTTCAGAGCCCTGGTGCTCTGGAAAATGCTGGGCTGAGCTCAAGGCCTGCCCTGCAGGGCCTCCCAGTCTGCCCAGTCCAACCCACCCAGGGCCACCAGCACAGCACAGCTTGGCCTGATCCTTATGGAAGAGAGCCTAGAACCTCAGCTGGGCTTTTCCTGTGCTCCCAAAAAATCCCCTTTAATGTCCTTCCCGTGGTCTAACCTGCTCTCAAATCCTCTGATTTAGTTATTCCACCTTTTTAAGTTGGAATAAATGCCATGGGACAGGTTGGATGGGGGTTGGAGCAGGCTGGGATAGTGGAGGGTGTCCATGTTCATGGCAGGGGGTGGGATGAGACGGGATTTAAGGTGTCCATGTCCATGGGGGTGGGATCAGATGGGATTTATGGTCCCTTCCAACCCAAACCAGGCTGAGATTCCGTGTTGGACAGGCCTAGAACCTCTGGGGCACACAGAGGACCTGTTTCCCCTGGTAACACTGCAAAACTTTCCCTATTCCACCCCAACCACTACTGTTTTGGTTTTTTCCCTGGATCCTCTGAAGCAGCACCTCCACTAAATCCCCCTCACGTTGTTCCTGTTGCTCTTTTCCAGCAGCAGGACAGGGGAAGGACAGCCCAGATCCCCGTGGCTGTTCCCTGTGTCCCCGTGAGGTGATGGAAAACTTTTCCCCGGCATCAGGTGTTGCTGCAGAGTGTGAGCTGCTCCAGTCCCACCCCGAGCAAGTGTTATAAACACACAGGCACAATCTAAATATTTATGGCACATGAAATCTCCCGTCTGCTGTAGCTCAGCTCTGAGCCCAGGAGGGAGGGGGGAGTTAAGAGGTGATTATTGTGCAGGGCCTGGAGACCCAAAATGTGGGATTGGACCCTGGAATGGCCACAGGTCAGCTCAGCTCCCTGACAAAGATCCTGGGGGTTTGTCACCGCCTGGGCTGGGCTGGGCCAAGCCATGGTCTGCCTTCCATGGGGAAACAGCAGATGGAAAACACGGCCCTGGCTTTGTGGGCTCCTTTTCCCTCTCAAGCACCTCCTGAGAGAGCGGCTGCTCCAGCTCGTAAAACCTTCCTGGGGCTGGGAAGGAGGAGCAGAGCACGCCGGGCAATTATTTCCCTGGCCTGGAGAAAAATTATGATAGAATTTGTTTTCTTATTCGTGCTATTTTTTGCTCGGATCTCTGGGGGTTTTGTTAAAGGTTGAAATGAAATTTTTTGGGAAAAAAAAAACAACCCCAATGAAAACACAAGACAACAGAAGGAGAGAGGCAGGCTGGGGGAGTTCCATGTGTTCCTGGAACAATTGCCCATTGATCCAGCCCGGAAAGTGCTGAGTATCTGGAGGTGATAGGACTGTCTTGGCAGCAAAAAGCCGAGCTGCTTTAGGAAAAAATGCTCCACTTAGCAAAGTCTGGGGAGCTGGCATTGCCCAAAAAGGCCACAGTAACACAAATCCTGCCCGTGCTGCTCTCTGGGCTCACACCAAGTCCCCCAGGCCACCACAGAGGCCTGAGAAGGTCATTGATGACCACAGCAAGTTCTTCCTCCCCTCACTGGAGCTGCTGCTCCCACAGACGCAGTGATCCCATCAGGAAGGGTGACACCACAAGGAGCAATGGGATTTTAGCTCCTGCTGGCTTTGGTTCCTGCCTGGCACAACCCAAGAGAGCAGGATGTGGGTGTTGATGCACTGCTCTGCTTTCCAGGGAGTGTGCTCAGCTGAGCCCCCAAAGCCAGTCCAGCTCAGCACCAGTGATGGAGCAGAAGGCTTTGATGTTTTTCCTGGATGAGTCCCAGCGCCAAATTATAAAACCCAGGCAATTTCAGCTCCAGCTGGGAATTCATAGAGAGTTTCACCTTGATTTGTGTAGGTGACCTGAGCTCAGGCCAGAGACAAGATCAGCAGGACACGCGTGGGGTGAGCTCCACCACCCAAGACCTCATTCCTCCAAAACACAGCCTCGTTTTTATTCCCAGCCCTGCTCTGCAAAACCGCTCTCAACCTCGAGGAAGCCCTCGAGGGCTGTCAAAGGAGAGCAAAGACAGCAGATTCCACATCCCCTGGAAGCAGGAGCGGGTCATGGATCACTCTGGAGAGGCTGTGGAGGAGCACGGCCCCAGCACAGCACAGCCAGGGCTTGGCACACCTGGGGCACACTGGGCTTGGCGCACCTGGGGAACACCATTTTTGGCACTCGTGGCTGGTTTTGGCACTCGTGGCTGGTTTTGGCACTCGTGGCTCATGTTTACACCCACACCCAGTGCGGCGCCAGCCCCGGCCACGGCAGCGACAGGCCTGACCCTGCTGAGGAATTCTGCTCCCAGGAAGCTGAGAGTGTTTTCTACAGGAAGAAAGAGGAGTCTGCCCTTGGGAAAAGTGCTGGTTTTTTGTGTTTTGAACAGGCAGAGCTGGATATCACCTCATGCTTACATGGCCTAACACACATTCGTCCCCGGGCCTCAGGGATTCACTGGGGTCATTGGTGAGACGAGGGAGCAGCTTTGGAATTCTCCCCATTTCCCAGATCTCTCATTTAAACCTCTCCTATACCTCAACAAAGCACATTCCTCCAGGAACAACAGCCCGGCCAAAGGTAAAGCTACTGTGGATGTCCAGAAGCCTCCAGGCTACACCACGTCTGAGCTCAAGCCTCCAAAAAAGCCAAAACCCTCCAGCTCAAACTAATAGACACATCTGCCAACAGCTTCTTTTAGTTTTTTGGAACCACTCTCTAGATTACTTCATTGCCAAGAAAAAGAAGAGATATTTATGATAGCAACTGGAAGGCCTTGAAATTCCAAGTCAGATCCTCGGTGGTGTAAACTGAGGCTGCTCCAGCGAGTCAGGGGGCCAGTGCCAATTCACACAGGTTGAAGTGGCTCTCTGCTCTTATCTCCCGTCTCCCCAGCACGCAGGGACAATTAAAGGCAGCTCAGGCAGGCACTCCATGAATATCTGCCACTCTCTGCTCTGCAGTCATCCCCTTGGAAAAGAAATAGAAGGGTAAAAAAAAAAAATTGCAGGAGTGAAAGCAGACATTTGCTCCTGCCTTGAACTTGGAGCTGCAGCTTCAGCAGGAAAACCAAAAGCTGGAGGGACAGAGAACACCTGCTGAGCGTGTCCAGAAGTTTCCTTGAATGTTTTGTTCTATAAACCAGGGGAAAAAAGATGTGGTTTAAGTTTGAAATAGGTTCAAGTAGGTTTAGTTTTGTGAGTATTAAAAGCAGGTGAGGCAGGGAGAGGTTTCAAGAGCAAAGGAGCACGAGGGAGCTCTGGAGACACAGAACCCATGAGCAGGTGCCTTGGTTTCTGGAATATTCAGCAGTGCTGATGTGAATCTCAAACTTTCCTGTCCTGAAAAACGTTCTTTTCATGAAATAAAACCTTTCCTGAGGTGGTTTGGTTCGGAATGAGGGCCTGGTGTGACACAGGATGGGCTGGGTTGGTCTGTCACTCACCTGGGCTGTGTGTGAGGAGACATCTCTGTGGTCAGTCAGGGGTTAAAGAATGGACTTTAGGAATTCTTAGGCTTTGGAATTAAAAAAAAGAGTAGAATTTGGCCAACAGAAAAAGAAAATCCAACCAAACACACACCAGAGTAGGAACAAACACATAACCTGGGAGTAACTTTACTCATGGTAACAGTTCCCCTTGTCTTAAACTAGTCACACTGCTGAAGTGATGGAGACTTGCAGGACCCTACAGACCATTTTTTAAAATTATTTTTAGAAATTTAATTTTGTAATGCCTTAAAAAAAAAAACAAACCCAAACCAGCTGTGAGCTCCTGTCACCCTGGGAGTTTGCACCCCTTTGTTAGATCTGAATTTAATCTCGGGATGGAATTTTATGGCCACAAGCATCACCCAGCCCTGAGAAGGGAGTTTATAAAGGACAGGGTGACACAGTCAGAATTATATTGAATGACAGCACTTTAATCACCCCATTAAAGCCACCCAGTCCCTCCCAGTAAATGGTGCTGGAGCGACTGGGCAGGTGGAAGGATCTTCCTTTGGCTTCAGAGATCTTGGGATCAGGCCCATATTTTCTGTGGATTTCAACTCTTTTATATCCTTTCAATTCCTTTTCAGCCAGATATTTTAAAATGTGCCAAATACCCTAAATTTCCTAAGCTCAAATTTCAAATTTTGCCTGGGTGTAACCGTTGTGCCAACTGGTACTGGCTGAGCTCCTCAAAGAGGCTTTTCCTTGAATTTGGGATGGGATTTTCCTGCAATTTTTGGTGACACCTTGATGCCTTTAAAGCCTTTTTGTTCCAGCCCACACTGACACTGCAGTGTGGGGATTTTAATCGTGGGGATTGAAAAAAAAAAAACCACCCTTCCCAGTTATTTGGGGTTTCATTTTTTTTTTTTTTTTCAGGAAGAAAAAGACAGAAAAAAAATAATAAAGAGAAAATGGAAGGTTGAAAATGATTGGGTTTTGGGGGAAAATATATTTTTGGCATTGAAATGAGGAAAAGCACCAGGGTGAGGGAAAAAACCTGAACTGAGCTCTGAAACTTTACCTTCCTTTAATTATCCAGGTGACATTTCAGACATTGAGTCTGATTTTTTTTTTTTTTGCATCNCAAACAGCTGCTCCCGATTTATTGAGCAAAAAGTAAATCTTATAAAAATTCAATTGCAAAGTAGTTAAGGTATTTGAATTTTTTAATATATATAAATATATATATATAATTTTTTTTTTTTTAAGGAAAGAAGAATCCCAAGAAAGAAAGTATTTGATGGCTAATAATCTCATTTCAATATAATAGGACCTTTCTTTTGCAAAGAGCAAGACAGGTTAAAAGATATAATTATGACTTTGCAAACTCTCCCAAGTGCTACGAGATCATCTGACAGTTCTGATCCCGGGCTCAGCTCTCAGAGGGGAAAAGTCTTTGTCTAGTTCGAGAGTTAAAGAGACAGGATCCCTATTCCACCCTCTGCCTACATTGCAATTTAACTGTCAAAAAAATCCAAGCTGCAAAATTGTCTTATTCCAACACAGCGCAAGGAAAGAGAGAGAGGTTTGAGACTGACCTGTCAAACGCACCCTCTTTAAAAATGTATAATATATTTTAAACATTTTTTTTCCAGAGGTACTTAAAGGTTAAAGATGTGCCAAAGAAGGAGGATGGATTTTTTTTTCTTTCTCTCTCTCCTCCTTTTTGCTGAAGCTTTTTAAAACAATTAAAACCAAAAAAAAAGAAAGAAAAAAAAAAAAAAAGGAGAGAGAGGGAGAAAAAAAAATTTCGAAATTAGGGATCATCAATGTAAAAAATCCCCTGAAGATCAAAAGGAACACATTAGAATCACATTAATTCTGATTTAAAAAAAAAAAAAAAAAGAGGAGAATAAATCCCCTCTTTCAATGGGAAGAGAAACTTGGAGGACATTTAAATGGTGTTTCCATTGTCAGGATGTGCAGGAAGGTGGAGCAGAGTGTCAGGGAGAGACAGAGCCCACGGAGCCACGGGCAGAGCCAGAGCCTGGTGACACTCCAGGATATTCCTGGGCTTTTTTAAAGCTTGGCTTTTTTTTTTTAATTGTGCTTCAAAACAGGGAAAGAAGGAGAGAAAAAATATTTTTCCCAAGTAACCAAACAAAAGGAGCCATTTTCACGGGGGGGTGTTTCCAAGGAGCCGCAAACAAACAATTCCCAGTCATTTTTTGCCCAAATATAGATGGCAAAAACTGGCAGCTGGACATGGGCAGAGGCTCGGCCCTGGTGCCACCACCCGGGGATGTGGCCATGTCCCCACACATCCCCTGGCACTGCCCAGGGACACAGGAGTGCCAGGCTGGCATCTGGGAGCACAGGATTTGGGTGTTTGTGGAGTCACAGATGAGTTGGATTGGGTTGGGTTGGGTTGGGTTGGAAGGGATCTTAAAAATCATTTATCCCACCCCCAGCCATGGGCAGGGACATTTCCACCATCCCAGGCTGCTCCAAGCCTTGTCTTGGACACTCCCAGGGATCCAGGGGCAGCCACAGCTTCCATGGACAACCTGTGCCAGGGCTTTACTGTAAAAAAATTCCCATTTTTCATCCTGCTGCAAGTCAGGAGCGAGACCCCAGAGATGATGAGTCAATTCCCTGCAGACAGCATTTTCCCACCTGGCAGGAACTGAGTGGGAGCATGTTCAGGTCCATTATCCACCTCCATCCCCACCCCAGCAAACTGGGAATGGCAACTGGGATCTCCCAGCCCAGCTTTCAAGTGTTTGGGATCTTTATCTTGTCCAAGGAGCCAGGTGGGTTTTTTCTCCCTCCTAAACTGGGATCTGCTCCTTCCCAGCCGTGCTTTGATGGATGGATGCACAGCCAGGGGTGGGTGATGGATTTGTGGCTTTGGGACAAGAGGTTTGTGAGATAAAATCCCTCCCTGTCCCACTTGGCACTGGAGATCATTCCCATAATGATTCCTCTCCCAGCCACTGGGGCCTCAAACCCACCAGAAAAAATGGGAATCTCATCCAGGCTCTCAACTGATCCTTCCAACCAAAGGCTGCCAGGGAGGGAAAATCACAGGCTAAAATCTATTTAGGGCTGAGAACCAAAGGACAAAACCTTTGGGGATTTTCCCAAATTGTTGAATTGATGTATCAAATTTTCCCAGTTTGTTGAATTGATGTATTCCCAAATTGTTCCAATCCAGCAGCACCTGCAGACAGGGCCTGCACAGCTGGGCTGATGTTTCAGCCTTTAAAGTGCCTGGAAACAGCCCCTGATTCCCTTGGATTTATACAAACACCAAGGCCGTGGGCACACCCAGTAAATCCACCCTGAATGGTATCAGCACAATCCAAAGATAACCTGGCACCAGGCTGATAAGGGGCAGGAAAATCAACCCACCCCTGGGCCAAATTCCTGCCTTTCCAGCCCTCCTCATCCCGTGTTTCCAGGTGGGTGGAGAAATCGAGGAGTTTTGCAGCAGCACTGAATGTCAGACATGGGAGCTTGGGAATGGGGAAATTGTGTGCTTATCTTCAATATTTAATGGATATCAACCTCGGCTGAGCTAGGGGTGACCAAAATTTAACAAAAAAAACACAAAAAATCAGGGATGGGGACCTACTTAAAGCATCCTGGCAGATGGATTTGTCCCTGGTGGCAGACTGGGAAGAGTCAGCACAGCCCTGATTCCCTGGGACCCGCAGGGTGACCAGGCTTTTGGGATTACTCACTAAAAATGAAAGCCAAACTGGACTCCTGCCCCAGGAATGCCGCCAGATTCCTGCTCTGGGAGGAATGATAAACCTTTGGGATGCTGCTTCTCTGACTGTGCAGAATCAGGGGCGAGTCTGGGGCCAGAGCTCCTCATCAATGACTCCAGTCCCACTTCCCTTCCATCCAGAGGGGTCTTCCCAGACCCAGAAAAAGCAGACCCAGAACCCAGCAGTGGGACTGAGGCAAATCCTGATGGATCATCCCAAGGCAAAGGGCTCCCAGGAGCTGCTCCTTTCATGGATGTCTTCCCAAAGAAACAACAAAGCCTTTCCCATCCTTTCCATCCCAAATTCTCCTCAGTTTGCCTCAGCCTTTCCAGGGATGAGGTGATGGGAGTTTCCCTGGTGTAGCCAAGAGCAGGATCCTTGGAAAAATCCTTGTGCCAAAGCTGAATTCCTTGTGGAAAGCTGCCAGGGTTCTGCCCACGGATGAACCCAAACTCATCTGCTTTGTGCAACTTCCTTTTAATCCAACCTGTTTTCCAGCTCATCTTGCCTTGTTTGGGATGAGTTTGGGAGGATTTGTCCCTCTCTGTCAGGGACAGGCTGGTTGTGACAGCACCGAGAGGGCTGCAGGTGTTGGAAGGGAATTCCAGCAGAGAAAATCACAGTTGGAGCTCCAAGGAGACAAGGACAGTGGGGAGTGAGACACTGTGAGTGAGAGGACAGCAGGTGACAAAGGGGACACTGATTCCAGGAACACCCACCCAGAGGGGAAAGGGAAATCAGTAGGAGAAACCCCAAGAAATCACAGATAAACCCTTTCACACATGGATTTATCCTGCTGAAATCATGGAACGGCTGATCCAAACCATGGGCAGCACCAGCAGCTTTTCCAGGATTTTCTCAGGAGGGGAATTCTGTAGGGAAGGGGAGGGTGTGAGGCTGGTGGTGGCAGTGCCACCCTGTCCTCGGTGTCCCCAGCACTGGAGCAGAGCTGCCCCCGGGCTGGGCAGGACTCTGTCCCTGTCCCTGTCCCCAGCCAGGCCCCCCTCGGTGCTCAGCTCTGCTTTGGTTTGATTGATTTTGTAATTGCTCCTTTAATTGAACAGTTACAGCAACACTACCAGGGAAAGGTTTCAGGGCTGGGAAAGGGAGGTGGGAGGGTGTGGGGGTGGAAGGGGAATTGGAGCTGGGGAAAGAGCAAAATGGGTTTTTCCCTGTTTCTCGAGATGAGAACAGAGGGAAGAGGCAGGGGATGAGTTCCCTTCAGCAGGAACTGAGGAGGAGGAGAGACGAAAACAATAAATTACAGGGGGAGAAGAAGAAAAATGAGAAGTGGGTTGAAAAGTGTGGCAGGGCCAGGGGGTCCCAGGGACTGCTCAGCCTCCAACTGACATCGGCTTCCTGCAGGCTGGGAGTGCTGGGATGAGGAAAATGGGCCACCAAGAAGGAAAGAGGGGAAAGCTGGGAGAGCTGGGAGGGGGGAAAGAGCAGGACAAGGTGGAAAAAATCACAATAAAAGAGATCTTTTCAACAATAAAAGGTGCAGGAGCAACACGGGGAGGAAGGGAAAGACATCTCTGTGTCAGAGGAGCTGCAGGGAGCAGAGTGGGGAGGCAGAACAGGTGAGCTCAGGAAGGGCAGTGCTTCAGGGGGACTTCTGACAAGGGAAAAGGACAGTGGGACAATGGGACAGAGGGCAGGGTCACACAGGATATTGGGAAGGAATTGTTCCCTTTGAGGGTGGGGAGGCCCTGGCACGGAATTCCCAGAGAAGCTGTGGCTGCCCCATCCCTGGAAACATCCAAGGCCAGGCTGGACGGGGCTTGGATCACCTTGGGGTGGTGGGAGGTGTTTCTGCCTTGGCAGGGAGTGGCACTGGGGGGCCTTTGAGCTCCCTCCAACCCAGGCCAGTCCATGATTCCATGATTCTGTGATCCCAAGATTCCATTATTGATCCCGAGACTCCATGATTGATTTTGTGATTGATTCCATGATTGATTCCACGATTCCACAATTGATTCCATGATTGATTCCACGATTCCATGATTGGTTCAGTGATTGATTCCACGGTTCCATGATTGATTCCATGATTCCGTGATGGATTCCATGGTTCCATGGTTGATTCCATGATTCCATGATGGATTCCATGGTTCCATGATGGATTCCATGGTTCCATGATTGATTCTATGATTCCGTGATGGATTCCATGGTTCCATGATGGATTCCATGGTTCCATGATTGATTCCATGGTTCCACGATTGATTCCATGACTGATTCCATGATCGATCCCACGATTCCCCGTGTACCCCCACGTCGTGCCCAGCTGTGGGATGGGCACACCGAGCCCTGGCAGTGCCCCCACCATCCCCTGGCCGTGCTGGGCGTGAGGCAGGGGCTGTGTCAGGAAAAGGACAAGGAGAATCCAGACGGGGTCAGGGGGGAAGGTGCACACAGAGGCCACGCAGCTCCACAGCTCAGCAGCTCAGGTTTCAGGAGAGCCTGGAGCCGGGGCTGCAGGGGGACGGGAGGTGGGCTCTGCATTCCCTGGCAGGCAGCACAAGGCAGGTTTAAAGAATATCCTTCCATTTAGGAATTTGTTTATTATTCTTAACTAAGCGGCTCAGACAGGCAAGCCGGCAGCGCCGCATCCACGCCGGCTCCCCAGGAAGGCGGGGAAGGGAGGGACAGGAAGGCAGATTTCCAGACTTGGGGGCAAAGGGATTTGTTCCCTGCTGGCCGAGGGAAGGGGGCAAAATGCTTTGCCAACTATTTAGGAAAAGATTTGGGATGCTGGGGAGCCGGGCTGGGGTCCAGCCAAGTGCCCAAACGGGATCAGAGCTGAGCTGCTGTCCCAAAACCCAGCAGCACCTTTGGGGGGGCTGCTCCTGACACTTCAGACCTTTGAGACTTTCATCTCAGACCTTAGAGCAGAGACTGAGAAGAGTTTTCTAGGGAGGAGGGAGAAGTGATTTCTCCCCTGTTAAAAAACACGTTAATCATGTTAAAACTCCTCATTTCACGAGGAGTCAAAAGGCACCAGGACATTTGTGGTCCCCTCAGCTGGCAGGTGTGTCCATGCTGGGGGGTCAGGGCACATCTCCCAGCTCTGTATTTTGGATTTTTGGACCATCTGGAATATCTTCAGGTGCTGCAGCAATGGCCAAGAGCACGGCAACCCAGGCCAGATTGGAAATTTCTCCTTGTGAGGGTGGGGAGGCCCTGGCACAGGGTGCTCAGAGCAGCTGTGGCTGCCCCTGGACCCCTGGAAGTGTCCAAGGCCAGGTTGGAACAGCCTGGGATGGTGTGGAACTGCAAAAGTTGTGTTTTTCAGCCCAAATCCTCCAATATCCCTGAGCCTGGTGTGCAGGGAGCTGCTGCAGATCGTGGAGCAGGACGCCCACCCTGGTGTGAGCAGAGCAGGACAGCGAGGGAGGGACAGGCTGCCCTCCCTCCCCCAGTGCCCCCAGTGCTCACACTGCTGGAAATGAGGGCGAGGAAGGTCACTGGGGATAAATCAAGGAGGGAAGTGCAGTGGGAGCCTGTGGATGCCGGGGAGATCTCAGCGCCGGGAGCTGGTGGGGGAGGAGATTGGGAATGCCACATGTGAGGGAAAGAGAAAATCCCAGGAATGGAAGCAGGGAAACGGTGGCAGCCAGAGCAGGAGGCAGGAAAGGTGCCTCATCCTGGCCATAAGCAGGGCTGGGTGTTAACTCCCGGGATTAGCCAGCCCCAGGGGGGGGAGGGCTGCAGGAAACCTCGCTGGGAACTCGCTGGTGCTCGCTGCAGAACTCTCACTCCTGGGAGAAATTTGTTCCCCATCCCTGGAATATTGCTGGGAGCAGGAGCAGAGCAGCAGGCGGGGCAGGGCGGGGTCTGTCTTGGTTTAGGGCAAATTTGGGAGAAAACATCCAAATGGGGTCCACAAACGGCCCTTCCTCCACTGGTCCGGGACAGAATTTCCAGGGAGGAGGGAGAAATGATTTCTCCCCTGTTAAAATCACTCATCCCAGGAGAAATGGAGTGAGGTGGCCACTGGGCACCCCGGCAGGGAGCAGAGATCTGCCTTCACCCTCTGCCAGCCCCCAGCCTGCCTTTCACCACCTCCCCTGCCATCTCTCCTCCTTTTTGCCCCCATTCTTCGCTTTCCCTCTCCTTTCATCCCTCTCCTTTCCTCTTGCCCCTCCAGACCTCCCAAACTCATCTCACCTGTGCCCCACCAGCAGAGCTCAGCACTTTCTCTCCTGGCTCAGGCCGAGCCTCCAAGAGCCTTTTAGTGGTCAGTCCTCCCCCAGCACTCTCTGGACAATCTCCCTCTCTCCCTGCTCCCTTCCCCCTCCTCTCTCTCTCCCTCCCATAATATTTTCCATATGAAGGAGCCTTCCCGAAGCCGCACACTGCCCTCTTGGCGAGTCTGAGGCGGGTTAGAGGAGACCCTGGGAGCCCTTAATCCTCTCTCTCTCTCTCTCTTGCTTTCATCCTCAGCCACAGCTGGACGCCCCATTGATGTGGAACAGACCAAACACCAGGCCCCTCACTAAGCTGCTGCTGTGGGGCCTCTCCTCCTCCTCCAGGGCTGAGCCCTCAGCCCGTGCCCGGCTCCCCCGGGGTCCGGCAGCCCCTCCACACCCAGCCTGGGGGTCCCAGCCTCCCCCTGCCCTGCTGCCCTCTGACTGCTCCTGCTCTTTGCTGAGCCAGCCTTTACCGAGTTCCCCCTTCTTCTCCCTCATCCCAGTGTCCCCCTTTCTCAGGATTGTTTGGGATCGATTCTCCACAGCCTTGGGACCCTGCAGAGCCTGGCTGGGGCTCAGGGGCTGCTCTGTGTCCCTGTGCTGAGGATGCAGCTCATGGTTATGTCTCAGGGAAGGCCTGAGCAGTCAGGTGTTGAGTCTGCAACCAGCTCAGAGTTTTGGGAAGAAGCGTCTGGTACAGCCCACTGCAGGTGAGGCGAGGATGTCGTTGAATTGTGGGATGGTTTGGGTTGGAAGGGGTGTGAAATACCACCCAGTGCCACCCCCTGCCATGGGCAGGGAACACTNCAGGGACCCCTTCCCCCCTCCCATGTCGTCCCAAGCCTTGTCCAGCCTGGTCTTGGACACTCCCAGGGATCCTGGGGCAGCCACAGCTGCTCTGGGGTACCGCAGGAATTTCCATCCACCTCCTCTCCAAACTTTGCAGCATTGATAAGCCGGGCTCAGGTGGGCAAACTGCCGTGTCTGGGGATGTCCCTGCAGTGAGAGGTGACAGGGACAGTCCCTGAGCTGAGCTGCTCGTCCTCAGGTGGGACATGGGGAATGTCACAGGGCCACGTGAGTGTCATACAGACACCATGTGTGTGACAGGGGCTGGGGCTGCCCCTGGACCCTTGGAGGTGTCCCAGGCCTGGCTGGACAGAGCTTGGAGCCACCTGGGCTGTGGGAGGTGTCCCTGCCATGTCAGGGGTGGACTGGGTGGGCTTTGAGGTCTCTCCCAACCCAGCCCAGTCTGGGATTCCATAACATCTTTCGTTTCCTGTTTTTCCTTCTAATCAGGCCACTCTCCTGTAAATCTGGCACACAGGGAATTAATTATTCCTTCCCTGAAAGAAGAGGAAATTCACCTGATCCTGGCGAGCTCAGCCTCCTTCTGATGGCAAAAAGCCAGACAGGGAATAGGGGACACTTTAAATAATAACAACAAACCCAAAGAACCTCATTGCACAATTCCACCCTCACAGCAAAGCCCTGGCTACAGAGGCTTGCAATGATCACTGTCAGGAGACAGAAATACAGGCTTTTAGGATTTATC
>VWZU01005101.1:63390-80305 GCA_013397095.1 Sterrhoptilus dennistouni | reverse complement strand
ACTCCGCAACTGCAGCCCCCTCTCCCCCAAAGACGCCCAACCCCCCAAAACCATAAACCCGCACCAAACCCCCGATATTTTCAGAAACTAACCCAGAGACGCTTCCGTGGGTGTGACAGGAACCAGAGTCAATAAACGGCAATCAGCTGCAATTCCAGGGTTTCCTGGGAGGCAGCAGAAAGGGGACGGCTCCATCCTTAAGCTCCAAAGGAACTTTGGGGAATTCAAGGAGACAGTCAAGGAAGAGGTGGATTGATAACAGAGTTCAGAGAAAGGGGGGAAGAAATGATTCAAGTTGTCAGGAATACAGCTAAGGAGGGAAAATCAAAATATTTGGGATGGAACTGTCCGGAGTCAGTCTGGAGTTGAAGGACTGAGGGGAGGAATGGAGAGTGGGAATGATCTGATCTCCGAGGTCACAGTGGGTACAAAGGCATTAAATTGGAGCAAGGCATCAAGGAGGAGGGAGAAGCAGAGCTGGGAGGAGTGTTCAGATGGGGCTGATGCAGCACTGGAGCAGGAGAACACTTCAACCTCAACTGGTTAAAGAGATCTTTAGAAAAGATGTGGACAGGCCTGATCCTGCTGTGTCACTGGGCTGGATTAAGTGACCTCCTGAGATAACATTCATCTTCCTCGCTGTGATTCTATAATTAAAATTGTATTGATCCTCTGTCGGAGATGCAGCAGAAGGACCAACTCCATTACATCCCTGCTGCTGCAAGATGCCAGGCCCTGCCCAGGCACCTCCTCACCGCCTGTCCTGCCCCACAGAGCCTCTCCCCTTGGCCAGGACCTCCCAGAGATGCAGCAAACACCGTGGGAAGGGCTGAGGAACAGCTCTTGGCTCAGTTTGGAGGCAACCAGTTGCAGCAAGTGAAGTAATTGCAGACCCCTGGGATTTGTTCGCCGGAGCCCGAGCGTGTTCCCCCTTCTCGTTACCGCGCATCAAGTGCCTGATGAGAGAGGGATTTGGGGACAAGACAATGCAGGAGATATCTAGCACAAAATGATTAGCCAGAATGTATTGTTAATAAGCTGCTTATTCATATAATTGGAAATGATTTGCAGCCGGGGTGTCAGTGGAGTCTGTGTGTGCTGCTCTGCTGGAGCGGGGCAGGTACCGGCCCAGGGGATGCTGTGCTGCTCCTGCTCTGCTCTCGCTGCCTTCAAGGGCAGGGAAGGACACAGGGAGGGAAAAAGGAGGCAGAAGGGGCTCAGCTAAGTCCTGCTGATGAGGGAAACCATTCCCGGGGTGTCAGGGAGCAGAGTGAGGCACAGGCCTTCTCCAGCATCCTTACAGCACCCAGGGAGAGAAAGGCCAGGGAAGCTTGGCCTCGATGCAAATAAGACCTGACACTGCTCCTGCTTCCCAGAGCAGCTGTTTGGGACAGAACCAGGTGTGGAAGGTCAAGAGGGAGTCCCCCCAGAGCTGGGACAGCTGTCACCAGAGGGGGCTTTGGTTGTGGGATGAACACACAGCAGCTCCGGGAGTGACCTGGAGGATTCCACAGGTGGTTTTGGCAGGAGCTCTGGCTTTGTGTGGATTTGCAGGAGGCAGAGTTCCTCAGAGAGGCTGAAGGAAAGGAGGGGAAAGTGACAGGAGCCATTCCCCATTCCCTCTGTTAGCCCTGCAAAGCACCTGGGTGCAGAATCAGCTACAGGGAGGTTTATGTGACACCAGAACCTGAGATGTTTCTCTCCCACCAGCCGGGGAGGAAGAGGACGAAGTGGGTCGACCTCACCACGGGCTGGAGGGACAGGAAGGTGACAAAACAAAAGCCACCATCCAGACGAGAGCAGCAACAGCCTTTGTCACCAGCACAGGCCGTGCAGAACTCTGGGCTCAGCCACTTCCCCAAAAACACCCTGAGATTATCTTCATATTCATGTTGTAACAAAACGTGGGGAGGTGTTTCCGCTTGAGGCAAGAGCCTGGCACTTCCCCCAGCTGTGTCACTGTCAGGCAGGAGGGTCACGGGGCGCCCACACTGGCACAGGACACGCTGGGCAGCCCCCAGTGATGCCCCTGCCCTGGGCCTGAGGATGGCCATGGAGCTCAGAGCCCTGTTCCTGCTGCCACTCTGCTTCCCAGGTAGGAGAAGGGCTTGGCGCATCCCTGGGGACAGGGATGACCTTCCCCATTTCCTGCTGCCCGGGGAGCTCCTCCAACACCAGCCGGGCTGTGATCTGGGCAGGGGTGGGAGGGAAGGGCAGCCCCAGTTCCCAGCACACAGCCCTGGCTCCTCCAGGTTGCTGGGTTGATCCGTGCTGGGAGTGCAGCGTGGATCTATCTCCCAGTCAGCCTTTCCCACCACGTTGGCCCCGCTCAGCTCCTCTGATGGCAGTCCTGGGTCAGGGCAGTGTCCAGGTCACCTCCTGTCCCTCACCAAACCTGCAGAGAGCACAAAGCTCCCAGCACGTGGAGGGCTGGGGAGGAACCTGCGGCCAGCACAGCCTCAGAGCCGGGACTTGCTGGCATCACTGGGGATGTGGCAGGAGGGAGCTGCTTCCCTGCCCTGGCTGCTTCCCTCTGCTCCTTCCCACCACCCCAAACAGAGCCCCTGGCTCGGGCGTGGGCAGGGGATGGGCCCCGTTTGCCTGCAGGGAGGAGCAGACACCAGGGGACAGCTGCAGACACTGTGCCATGCATGGCTTGAGGGCTCAGCACCTCGAGCACCCTGTGCTGTCTGTGGGCTTTGACCCACGACTGCAGCCCCAGCTCAAATCTCAACACTGCCCTCCCCATTTCCAAGCAGGTGAATTCAGCACGGGGAAGGGATTCTGGGGTTTGGTGCTCTTCCAGCCACCAGTGTCCCCGGGGGAAGGTTGGAGGCAGAGTTTCCCCGTGTCCCTTGGGAGGCTGTGAGCAGCCCTGCACGTCACAGAAAGGGTGATTGGAAGGCATTGGGCTTTCCCCGGGCTTCTCCCTTCACAAAAAAGGGCATTGGAAGATGCTGCCTGGGAGGTGGGGGAGCCGCTGTCCCTGGGGGTGTTTAAGAAAAGACTGGATGTGGCACTGAGTGCCCTGGTCTGGGCGACAGGGTGGTGTTAGGACATGGGTTGGACTTGGTGATTTCTAAAGTCTTTTCCAGCCTTCTTCGATTCTGTGATTCTGTGATTCTGTGATTCTGTGATCAGCTCCCCTCTCCCCCACCACATCTGATCCTTCCAGGTCTCCAAGGCCAAACCTCTGAAGTCCAGAGACGACGGGAAGGCGGCGCTGTGTATATCGAGTGTCCTTATACACAGACTGAATCTGGTTACACAAAATACTGGTGCCTCCAGAGAGATGGACAATGGCAATCACTAGTGGCCACATCCTCTGGAAGCAAGGGCCAATCCAGGGATAAGAGAATTACAGTAGAGGATGACACCACTCGTAAGACTGTGTCCATCACCATGACTGACCTCAAGACAGAGGACTCAGGCACATATTCCTGTGCTGTTTACAACTATTATGACTTAATATCGCTAAGGACAATCTCACTGAATGTTTTCAAGGGTGAGTACCTGTACCCCACCCCAAACCAAGTCTTGCCAAGGAAGCAACATCATCCCTTCCCCTGCTTTGCCTCCCTCACCCCCACAGCTGAGCAGCTTCCCCTGATCCCCCCAGCCTCACTCCCTGCTTTCCCTCCCACGCAGGGAGTGCAGGAGCCCCGCAGACTTGGCTGGTCCTGCTGGCTCCCAGCTCCCTCCTGCCCTGAAGAGGGGCTCTCCTGGGGGAGTTGGCCCAGGGCATGGTCTGTCCCAGGTGCCCAATTGCCCAGTGCTGACTGGGCAGTGTGTTTGGTGTTCCACAGAGTTGCTCAAGTGGGAGTTGGACACTCTGTCAGTGCAGTGCCCATACAGGAATTATATGGCCTGGTGCCGGAGGGAGCAGACTGGCTGCACAGTCCTGGCAGAGAGACAAACACCTTCAAGACGGAGTGCAGTGAAATCTCTGCAAGACAGAGCATCAATCGAGTACAATACTCCAAGGAGTCTCACTGTCACCATGGAGAAGCTGCAGACCTCATACTCTGGTGTGTACTGGTGTGCAGTGGACCCTGAGCACACCCGGCTAAGGGAGGTTGTGCTCTCTGTGTTCAAGAGTGAGTACCTGCCATGTTCTCAGGGTCTGGGGGTGGTTTTTACTGCACCCAGTCTCTAAGAGTGACTTCCTACTTCACTAAGTGTCTGAGAGTGAGTTCCTACTGCACTCTCAGGGTCCAAGAGTGAGTTCCTGCCATGTTCTCAGTGCCCAAGAGTGAGTTCCTACTGCACTCAATGACCAAGAGTGAGTTTCTACTGCACTCAATGACCGAGAGTGAGTTTCTACTGCACTCTCACTGCCCAAGAGTGAGTTCCTACTGCACTCTCAGTGTCCAAGTGTGAGTTTCTATTCCCCTCCCACTGCCTGAGAGTGAGTCCCTCCTGGCAGCCAGGTGTGGATGTGGGCAGGGCTCAGCCCAGGTGACACCTGTCCATCCCCCAGCACACACAGTGGCCACTTATCCACAGGATCTTTGACCCAAAGCTCAGGCCTGGCCCTTCTTACTCTGTCTGCTCCCAGCAGAGGCTCAGGGGAGGTTCCTGTGAGTCCCACAGATGGGGATGCTCGTCCCAACTGCTTCCCACAGCACCAGACTGGTGGCTCCTGCCCTGGTTCCCATTGGGTGCTGCTGGGAGCTTTCCCCATGCCAGGCACTGCTCTTGCTCTGATCCCACAGCCACCAACCCTCCCTGACCCTATGAGCTGAGCGTCCCACCCTGAGGGAACCAGAGAGGGGGACAGGACTCCTGAATTTGTCACACCTCTGCCTGGAGAATCTGGGTGCAGTCCCCTTATGCTTAGGGGAGGTGGATGTGGAGGTGGATGTGTGGATGTGGATGCAGCTCCAGGGTATTCCAGTACAGGGGAGAGGGAGCTGCTGTGGGATCCCACTCTCAGGTCTCACCTGTAGCCCTGGTTCGTGCCTGACATGTTTTGGTTTTCTGAAATTCCTTTCCCAGTGGATTTTCTGTAAACAAGAGACATGTTTTTGTAACGGCGAATTTGTTTTTCATATTTTCCCTAGGAGGGACTTTTTCTTGATGTCCCTCTGGTCTGACCAATGTGATTGAAGAGGTTTGTCTTAGTGTCACCAATCCAATTGGTCTGTGTAGAATAGTATAAAAGGGGAGACACATCCCAAAAATAGAGGAGTCACTATTTCAGCCTTCTGAAGTCAGAGTCTTTGTGTCGTTGTGGTGTACAACAGTGCCATCAGCACACATCCTGGGTGTTTTCCAGGGACCCAGCAGCACACAGTCCAGGAGTCAGGCAACGTCTCTGTCCAGTGTCACTACAGTATCACAGGCTACAAGGCTGTCAGCAAAGCCTGGTGCAAAAACAAAGAGGGGGAAGAGTGTATCGTGCTGGCCACCACTAACCCAGATCTTCCAGTGGAACCCAGCACAGCTCGGGAAGGTGTCAGTATCCAGGATGACTCCCAGCAGGGCATTGTCACCGTCACCATGGAGCAGCTGCAGGTGCAGGACTCGGGCGTGTACTGGTGCGCGCTCCACGAGAGCTCCGGCCTGTCCCGCATGGAGGAGATCACCCTCAACGTTTCCAGGGGTGGGTATGGATCTGTCAGGACACCTTTGTAGAGTCCAGACTCCTTGCCGTGCTCTTCTCCTTCTCTACTGCCCAGCTCACCCCACTTCCCACCTTGCCTGTGTTTGCAAACCCTACGGCTTTGGATCTTCTCCCTGTGGAATAGCAGCAGGGATGGAGCAGATCCCTGTCGGTGCTGTGCTGCTCCTCCTTAACCTGGGAGCAGCTCCAGCTGTCCTGAGAGGGGTTTCTGTCACTCAGTGTTTGATATCTGTTCTTTAGAGTGACTTTGTAGCCCCTTTGGAGTGATTCATCCTTGGGCTGTCAAAGACCTTCAGCTGGGTTGTCAAGGGAACAACTTTAGACTCGGATTTTACAGATCTGTGACTTCTGGGTTCTCTTTCAGACAATGTTTTAATGGTAAGGGAAGGCACTGAGGCCTCTGGTCATGGCAGAGCAGCACCAGGCTGCAGCCTGGCTCTTGCAGAGCTAAGAACAAGCAGTGCAGATGATGAGAGGGGACATTGGGATGCTCTGGATGAACTCACAGGACTGGGGCCCTGGGCATGGGGGCAGCAGTGGCAGAGGTTTCACTGCTGAATGCAGAGCACCCCGCAGTGACCATTCCTCTCCTCATGTCTGTGATTGCAGCGTTGCCTCAAGGAGCTTTTCCAGACACTGAAAGCAAAAGTGAGGAAATCCTCTTGGGTGACAGCCCAGAACCCAGGTAAGAGTCCCTGAACCTGAGCACACACGGGTTATTTGTGTTGTACACCTGGGGCAGGCAGGCCCTGGGCACTGGAATTGGGTATGACAGGATCCTCACCAAAGGTTAGGATCACCTCCTCCAGCTCCTGCCCCAGCCCTGGTTCCAAAGGAAGAGGCAGATTGGTAAAACCACATCACAGCCTTTTGCAGGCACTTCCTCTACTTCTTTATCCTTCTCTCTTTGGGCTCAGCACTTCACATGAGCAGAACCCCCAGATTCTGCCCCTCAGCCTCGACTTTGCCCCCTCCAGTCTGAGTATTTAACAGTGGGACAGTCCTTGGCTGCTGTTATTCCATTTAGCAGTTAAAATAAAGGATTTCCCCCCCTTTTGTACATCTGCTGCCATCAGTGCTCCAGCAGCACCCAAGAGCAGAATGATCCCTGCTCCAGAGAGCCTGGAATTGTGCTCGGAGCTTTGAACAGTGGCTCGTTTCTAAAGCCTGGAGAATGGTTTAGGAAAAGCTCAGGAGATACAACCAACTATATAAATAAAGAGTCAGGAACCAGGGAAGGTCACCAGTGTCTCTTATTCCCTTCAGAGAATCAGCAGGGGCTTGCCCAGTGTCAGAGAGGGAGGATCCTGCAGGATCTGCTGGAGATCTTGCAGGAGATCTTGCAGGTTCTCTTACAGGAAATCTTACAGGAGAACCAGACCCAGGGACAGCTTTTATGTCCTTGAACTGGGCACATAAAACCTGTCCCTGTCCCTCTTTTGTTCCCTGTTTGGCTGTTTAACCACCCCACACTGGTAACTCCCTCCCTCTCCTGCAGCTCCAGTGAGAACACCCTGGTCATCCTGTCCGTGGTGCTGTTCATCCTGCTCCTCCTGGCCCTCGTCACCTCCACAGCCCTGGGTGTGAGGCACTACAAGTTCCTGAGGAGAGCAGGTATGTGGGGCTGGGCTTGTCCCAGGTAGTCGTCCCTCACTGCACCCCACATGGGTGAATTCAGCCTCGAGGCCTGAAGGAGGAGCATCTTTGCAGGACACAAACCCACAGAGGGCAAACAGAGAATTTAGTCCTGTCTCCTCCTGTTCTAGGAGTCATCTCAAATAATAATATAAAGGATCCTTCAAGGGACACACCAGATTTTACCAATTGGGCAGAGATCAGAAGAAAGGCATTAAAGGAAGGACTGGCCTCTGCCCTAAAACCTCCATCTTACTTTTTATACATATATTACTATATTCTGAACCCTTAAACTCTAAGTTTTGCACCCTGTGATATCACACACTTCCATTCAAACTCCACACCCACAATCCCAGTGCTGTCACTCAATTTTGGAAGCCTTTTCCACAACCTCAGGTCAACTGCAGTGTTTGCTTTGGGGTCGGTGCCTGTCAGCACAGAGAGTCTGAAATCCTCAGTGCCCAGGGCTCCAACAGTGCCCTGAGAAGGTCAGGGAGGCCCCAAGGCAGGCTCCTCCCTGCCTCCCCCCACCATAAATCAAACCCAGGCTCCTCCAGAGCCTGCACAGGGGTGCAAACAGCTTAGAGGAGGAGTAAAGACAGCAAAGTGTTCCCGAGGCCCAGGGCAGAGGCACATCCCATCACTGGGCAGTCCCACAGCCCCCCAAACCTCCTCAGAGCTTTCCATGGATTTCTCTGCATCTTCTAAACCCTCTGATTTTTGCCTCATTCCAAAGGTGATGGAGAAGCAGAGGACACCAATGACAGAGCAGAGGGCACAGCACAGGTAAGGAAAATGAAACATTTCCCTCGTGGTGCCAAATCCCTGACCCACAGTCTGGGAGGAGCTGTCAGACCCACCTTGGAGCTGAATTCGGTTATAAACAGGAGAGAAATGGTATTTAATGTCAGCAGAGAGAGGAATATTCCTGTCTGGAGAGGGAAGGGGGTAATTAATGCAAGGAAACTCCAGTAGGAACAAACCCAGTGGAGCAAATTCTGGTAACCCCTGAGAAGGGACTCCAGGAGTAGCAAGCAGGGTCAGAGAGTGAAGTTGTCACCTGTATCCAGGAGAGGTGGTGACAAAAAGAATTCTTCTTTCCTTGTGGGAAAATCTCCCTCTCCTGGCAGCAGCTGTGGCCTGGCACTGACTCATGCCAACGAGTGCTTTCCCTTTCTCTCCCCAGCCTGGCAGCACTGGCAGGAGGGGAAGTTCTCAGGAGGACAGCAAAGGGCCACCATACATCAACCTGGATGTGCAATCCCAGCCCAGCCCCGAGGACCCTCTTTACTGCAATGTGGAGCCCAGTCAGGCTCACAGGACCCCCCAGCATGTGGAATATGCCATCATTGCCTTCAACCAGTCCCCAAGGAACGGCAGGAAATGAGGCACAGCATCCCAAACCAGCCAGGAATGGGAGAAAGGAACTGGGGTACAGAGTGGGAGTGAGGAGTAAGGGGTGTGTGGATGGACAAAGCTGAGTTTTGCTGCCGTGTGTGTGGTGTTGCCTGAGCATTTTCAGCTTTCCCCCTAAGCAGAGGTTTTGCCAGCTTGTGGCAGGTTGTCTCGGGTCAGGCAGAGCTGTGGGGGAATTCCCAGGTCTCTTGTACATCTGCTTTTCCAATTCCATTAAAGTGCAGAGTCTTGGAGAGGCAGGTGTGGAGGCCTGGCCTTGTGGAAAGGAGCACTCTGGGCATGGCTGGGTGGGGTATTCCAGCTGTGTCCCCATACAAACCCTGCCCCAATCCCAAGAGTTCAGCTGCTGTGGCCAGGAAAACTCACTGCAGTGCTGCAGTGTCATGCTTTAAAAGCAAAACGAGTGAGAGGCTCCAAGTCAGAAATACAATTTAATAAGAAGAAAGGTAAAAAGGTAAAAATAAAATAAAATAAATGCAATAACACAAAGGACCACTGACAGAGTCAGAACACAGCCTGAGCAGGGTGGTGGGAGCAGTCCAGGTGAGGGGCTCTTCCTGAAGCAGTGATCCCACAGAAAGGTCTGGGAGCTCTGCTCCTCTGGGAATCCAGTGGGTCAGGGCTGCTTGTCCTGTCCCAAATCCCAGATTCTCTCCAGGTGGGAATGCTTGGCTCCTCCCCCTGGGCGGAGCATCTCCCAATGGGATGAGGAGTCGTGCAGTGGGTCCTTGATGGCCCATTAAACAGAGAGAGCTCCTGGAGGGAGTTCCCTGTGAGTCCTGGGCAAGGCATTGATGGGCCATGAGCAGAAGAGCCCAAAGGAGGGGCCTGGGAAAACACTGCCCCTCCTGGTTCCAACAGCTCATGGAGATGGGGAGAGAATAAATACTGTGTGTACACCCTACACTGCAGCCCAGGACATGCAGGGATGGAGCTGGAACCTTGCTGGGTTCATTTCCCATGGAATGGGTTGGCCATGCCAGTGCTGGACTCTGAGAAGAAGCAGAACCAACTCCTTCCTTCACTTCCCTGTCTCTGCTGAAAACACTCCAAATGACATGTTTTATTTAGCAGTCATGTGGGGAGCAATGTGAGATGACTGTGTGGGGTTCAGTTCCATTTCTCCAGGAGCTCTGGCTCCTGATTTCCCTGCCCCAAGCCCTGCTGGAGGTGACAGACCAAAGTGGGCCTGAACCAGCCCTCATTCCCAGGCCAGTCACATCCAACAGGCTTCCCTTGCCAGGGCTGCTGCAGGGAGGCTGATGGAAATTTTTTGAGGTTTTCAGAGTTGACCTGACAGAAAGAAAAAGAAAATGGTTCTGGGAATGGTTCATTCAGCCCAACATCCCCCTAACAATTTGCTCCTCGTGCAATTGCACTGGGTCAAGCTGTGGAAGAGTAATAGCAAAAAAACAATGGAGTGGAAGAGAGGCATTTTCAGGAAGATTTCCAAAGAGAATCCAGATTTGTGCTCACTGGAACAAGAAGGAACAAGAACTGCAATCAGTCACCTGAGAGAGGATTTCTGGTCACTGGGAGGGACCATTTTCTTAACCACCAGCTCAAGGAAAGGCACATTTAGGAATGGCCAGGCCTGCAGGTTTAGCACCACACCCGTTTAGAAACCAGGGGCTATTTGTATTTTCATGGAAGGCTTCCAAGTAAATAAACCAGAACTCAAAAATGAAAAACCAGCAGCCCACCCCCATCAGCTTGCTGATGTTTTGGGGGGTCTGTGGCTGCATTCCTGAGCCCCTCCAGCACTGTGGCATTGGCTGGCTCAGGAGCAGTGTCTCCAGCAGAGATCATTTGTGCCAGGTACAGAACACACAGGTGGGTGCTGGGCTTGTTTAAAGCACCCACAGCTTCTCCCAGAGCAGTGGGTGGTTGGATTTCAGACAAGGATGATCCATGCACAGGCCCTTCATTCTCCTGAAAACCGAGGGCATGATGTCCTTGTCCTCCTTCACCCTCAGGATGCTGCCAGAGCTACCATGAGACCCTCCCTTTCAGCTTTCCAGAAATTCCCTCCATGCACAGCTCCTGTGAATAATTTATCGTGATTTATCACCATCATGCTTGGAGTGCCAGCATGAGGGGATGGCTTCCCACTTCCCAGGAATATTGGGAAGGAATTGTTCTCTGTGATGATGGGGAGACCCTGGCACAGGGTGCCCAGAGAAGCTCTGTCTGCCCCTGGATCCCTGGAAGTGTCCAAGGCCAGGTTGGATGGGGCTTGGAGCAACCTGGGATGGTGGAAAGTGGCAAGGATGGAGCTGGATGAGCTTTAAGGTCCCTCCGACCCAAACCACTCTGTGATTCCATGAAATCCTCCTCCAGTAGGAGCAGACACCCAGGCCTGTGGCTCGAGGCCACCACGTGCTGCTCCCTCCCAGGCTGACTGAGCTGTGGCTGGTCTGGGCAATGCTGATGCCTGAATTTTCAGCCCACAATGAGAGAGCAGTGCCCATCCCTGGAGGATTGCTCAATGTGCAGGATGAAAAAGATGCCAAGTTCCTGTGCTCCTTCCTTCCGGCACGGCAAGGAGGGGGAGAGGAGCTGCCCATGGGCAGAGCTGGCCTCGCTCCTCTCCAGGCTCCTCTCCCCTTCCCTCTCTGCTCAGCCCCATGGAGAAGCTCCTGCACCTCACCTTGGTCTTCCTGTCAGGTAAGAACCTCACCTAGCTTTGGGGTCAGGTAAAAGATAAAAGGTTAGGGCAAAGCTTTGTCTCTGAAGGCTCCATCCTCAGAGTTTTCCCTTTTCCATTTATTTACCCATCAAAGGGTGATCCCAGTGCTCCCAGATTTCCTCACAGGGATTCTTTTGACTCAGAACAGGAACCACTGTTGAGAGAAGTCCTGTGTGCAACATGGAATTACAAAATCCCGGGTTGTTTGCATTAGCAAATGGGATTTACATAGATGCAAATGACCACAGGTGGGGCTCAGGGGGAGGGAAGTAAAACCCAGTGAAGGGCACAGCTCTGAAACCCCAGACAGCTGGGTTTTCCAGCTTGGAAAGAAACGCCCATCTGAAATGAGAACTGAGGTACAGCAGGGCTGGGGCTCTCTGCAGAGCTTTGGGGATCCCAGATCCTCACGGCAGGGCAGGGAAAAGGCAACAGACTCGGGCTGTGGGAGCACAGGAACCTGTCCCAAAAATCGGGATGAGTTTGGGAAAAGTTCACTGTGCTTTGCTCGGTGGCACCCAGGAAGGGAGGAGGAACACCAAGAGTTTATGGTCTGTCAGCAGAATTGGTTAAAAAGGGAATGACACATTTTTCAGAGGGGCATCAGGGGATCTTTCAATGGTTCTGTTTGAGAGAAGTTTTTGCAGTGCTGTGGGAATTCTGGGGCACAGCTGGAGGAGGGAAGGGGAAACAAGAGATGCAGTTAAAGAGTTTTGGGGAGATTGAACAGGACTGGAGTGGATATTCCCTGAGGTAAGGCCTGGAAAAACCAAGTGGAGCAACACATCAGGATGGAGCCCTGTAGGTGTTGGATACTTGCAGAGCACAGACCCATTTTAGGTCTTCTTCTAGTCAAGCTGAAAGAACTTCATATTTTTTCAGTTTACAATTCACTTGGAATTATTGAAATTATTGTAAGGAGTGTTATTAAAAGGCTCAGCCAGCACAAAGTCCTCACAAGAGCCTATTTTTAAATTTACTTCTGTTTTATCATTACTTATGGTCTCACAGAAGCATTTGCCTGTGACTTTTTCTTTCACTAGAAATAGAGATTTCCACAAATACCACACTGCATTTCTCTCTGGGAGTATTAATAGCTCAGACTGTCCCCTCTGCCTCTGCCTGTCACAAAGAGGAATGGAAATTAGAAATGAGGAACCAAGACAATAAAAAAAAAAAAAAAAGCCAAGCAGACAAAGACCAGTTGTCAACATGGTTAAAATTAGTAAGATATTAAAAGATAGGGTGGAAACAAAAAAGTTAAACCGGATTTGAAAACTGGGAGTGGGATTCAGAAGGAAGCAGTGAACAGGGCACTGGTTTGGAGGTGTCACTGGGACAAATTCCAGAATATCTGAGCCAAGATCTGACAACACTGGGTTGGTCATGGGGGAAGTGGACAGGTGACACCCTATGGGTGACAACCCTACAGATGACAGTCCTCTGTAGGTGATAGCCCTGTGGGTGACAGCCTCATGAGTGACAGTCCTTCAGGTGACAGCCTACGGGTGACAGCCCTACAGATAACAGTCCTGATAACCCTACAGGTGACATCCTATGGGTGACAGCCCTACAGGTGATAACCCCATAGGTGACACCCCACAGGTGACAGCTCTATGGGTGACACTCCTGTAGGTGACACTCCTACAGGTGACAGCCTTATGGGTGACATCACTAGAGGATAAAAATCACATTCAGCATTAGTTACAGCCCTATGGCTGACAGTCTTATGGGTGATACCCCTACAGGTGAGAGCCCTATGGGTGACACTCCTGTGGGGTGACAGCCTTACTGGTGACATCACTAGAGGGCAAAAATTACATTCAGCATCAGTGACAGCCTTATGGGTGACATTCCTACAGGTGACAACCCCATGGGTGACAACCCTACGGGTGACATCACTAAAGGACGAAAATAACGTTCAGCATCTCCACAATGAGGGATAGACCTGGAAGAGCCTTGGCTCACCCCTCCCTCCGTCCCTCTGTCCCCCTGTCCCTCCATCCCTCTGTCCCTCTGTCCCTCCATCCCCCTGTCCCTCTGTCCCCCTGTCCCTCGCAGCCTCCTGTGCCGCGGAGAACGTCACGGTGGTGGCCGCCGTGGAGGGGGACACCATTTCCGTCAACTGCTCCTACGACCCGCGGCAGTGGTGGCGGGAGAAGAGCTGGTGCCGGCAGCTGGAGCGGGGCCGGTGCCGGCCCGTGGTGAGCTCCCCTCCTGCCTGGCTGCCCTTCCCCAGGGCAGGGGGAGGCACCACCTCCATCAGGGACGACGCCCGCGCCGGGCTCCTGACCGTCACCATGAGGGACCTGCGCCGGGAGGACGCGGGGCTCTACCAGTGCACCACGGATTTCCTGGGACACACCAGGAGCCTGAGGAAGGTGCGGGTGGAGGTGATGGCAGGTATGGCCTGGGGGCGCCGGGTTTGGAGGGTTCCTGATGGAATTTCACATGTTCCCGATGGAATTTTACAGGTTCCTACTGGAATTTTACAGGTTCCTACTGGAATTTCACAGGTTGCTATTGGAATTTCTTGGGTTCCTACTGGAATTTTCAGGGTTCCTGATGGAATTTCATGAATTCCTACTAGAACTTCATGGGTTACTATTGGAATTTCAAAGGTTCCTATTGGAATTTCAAAGGTTCCTATTGGAATTGCACATGTTCCTACCGGAACTTCACGTGTTTCAATTGGACATTCACAGGTTCCTATTGGAATTTCACGTATTCCTACTGGAATTTTGAGGGTTCATGATGAAATTTCACATGTTCCTGTTGGAATTTTACAGGTTCCTAATGGAATTTCACATATTCCTACTGGAATTTCACAGGTTCTCAATGGAATTTCACAGGCTTCTACCAGAATTTCATGTGTTCCTACTGGAATTTCACATGTTCCTGATGGAATTTCAAAGGTTCCTATTAGAATTCCACGTGTTCCTACTGGAATTTCATGTGTTCCTACTGGAACTTCATGGCTTCCTATTGGAATTTTACAGGTTCCTGATGGAATTTCACAGGTTCCTGATGGAATTTCACGTCTTCCTACTGGAATTTCACAGGTTCCTACTGGAATTTCACGTGTTCCTATTGGCATTTCACAGGTTCCTGATGGAATTTCACAGGTTCCTATTGGGATTTTATGGGTGTCTGCAGCTGCCAAGGGCCCACTTGAGTCAACATCTCCTTTAGTCTCACCCTAAGGAGATTCTGTGTTTCAGTAGTTCTTTTTATTCCTGATTCATGACAGCGTGACCTCATTGCTCCCAGCCTCACCTGGGTTACCTGCCCAGGTGAACGTCACCCACAAACATCCGCAGACTAAACTGTTGTGTCTCCATCAGCAGGTGACCTGGTGACCTACGAGCCAGAGGAGCCCAGAGCTGTGCAGAGCATCTCCAGGTGAGCCCCAAACTCCTCCTGCTGAGATCTCCAACCTCCCTAGGACTAAGGCAGCACTACAAGAGATTTTTTCAAGGCTGGACCGTCGCCTTCATGGTTGCATTTCTGGTTCCCCACAGGTCCCCTCCCGACGTGGATTTCACTGTTTTCTACATCCTGGCTGGATTCCTGGTGGCCAAGTTCCTGGTGGCTGTGCTGGTGTGTGCTGTTGCCCACAGCAGGAAGAGCAGGGGCAGAGGGCAGGACCCAGGCCTGGGGGAGCAGCAGGTGCTCCCGTCCCCTGCTGACCTTGGACGGGATGGAATTGGTGTTTCCTGGGAGAGCTCTGCGTGAGCCAAGCCAAGGGGAATCCATGGAAAAGGAAAATCAGGCCTTTGCCACCTGCCATAAGATATCGGCGACTGATGGAGAGACAGGAAGACTGATTCATGATCAGAATTCGATTTTACTCAGGTTTTCCAAGAACTTATATACTATTTCAGTAAGGTTAATAATTTCTACTACAATAATTAGGTTAAAAGATCATACAAACAACTCATGCATTTTTCAACATCTTCATCGTAGAGGGTTGATTGAATCTTCTTCCTTCAGCAGGTTTCTAATCCCATCTTCTCATAAACTCAAAGTTCTGTTTGTCCTCACCATGACATCCTAGTCACCAGACTAGATATGCTAATTAAGTCTGTCTCACTCTCGTGAATTCCCACAATAAGAGAAGGATCGTTACTAAACACAAATCTGGAAGAAGCTGTCACTCTGGAGAGGGAATGTCCCCGTCCTCTTCATCACCTCTTCCCCTTGGCGCCTCATCCCCAGGCAGTTATTCCAGACATCATTCCCAGGAACACTCCATCACAGTCTGAACTGACACCCATCAACCTCCTGCACAGCCAGGTGACAGATTCTGCCTTTCCAAGGTGAGGAGGAGCAGCTCCCAAGAGCTGCTTTGGACAGTGGGGATGATTTGGAGAAAATCCCCATGGAAAGGAGTAAGGAACTGCAGGATATTCCAGGAAAGGGATGTGGTCTCCTTGCAGCTCCGAGCTGGCTTCCTCCTCTCTGAAGGGACTTTGTGGACACAGAACTGTCTCTCTGCTGTTCTCCCTGTGTTTTCTCTCCCATGTGATGGTTGTTCCATCCCTCCCCACAGTGAGGCTGCACTCAGCTCTCCCAGGCTCCAAACCCATGGCCACTCACATTTCTTTTTTTCCCCTGCAAAACTAAATAAAATCCAGCTGATTCTCTGGTTTGGTGTGGATTCCTGCAGGTCACAGTGGTGTCCCAGAGCAGAGGTGATGCTTGGGACACCCTGGAGTGTTTAGAACATCCAGGAACACTCAGAGCCAGCAGGACAGGCTGGAACATCCAGAACCAGCTACGTGCAGGAGCAGCAGCTCAGAGCCCAACCTCCCATTGCCCACAGAAGCAGTGACTGAAATTTGCTTATTTTAATTGCAACTTTGGGTTCTCATTTTTAGTGTAGTTCTGTGTTTTGTCCAGAAATGGAAATTTCATGCTGAGACATCTGGCAGCCTTTGTCCTTCTGAGGCCTTTCCCTCCCACACTGTGATGTTCTCATTCTAAAATCAGCAACTTTTGTGGAAGAAAATCTGTGTTTGTTTCTCTCTCCTGGTCCAGACAGGTGACCTGCTGTCTGGGTGCATCCACAGAGAGGAATTTGCCATCCGAAATAAAATATCTCCAAGGAAACAAAAAGAAATTAATCAATAATTTACTGATTACCATCAAAAACAATGAATGTAATTTGGTAGGATTGTATTAATCAAAACCAAGTGGGTTTGGGACAGAAATATTTCTGGGGCTGGTTCTGTCCTTCCCTTCCCCATTCCCTCTGTGCTGATGTTGGCCCCGTTCCTCTGCTGGGTGACCTGGACACTCCATGGGGTTGTTTTTTCCTGTTTTCCCCTTGATGAATCACAACTCGAGATTCATCAGAACTTCTGGAGTTGTTTGCAAAAAGAAAAAAAGGGAACTCCCTGTCCCCCAGTGCTCCCATCCTGTGAGAGCCAACAGGAAACTCCAACCCTTCTCCTCCTGCAGGGAGTCGAGAGCCAAACCCTCCTGCCTTTCCTTTCCTTTCCTTTCCTTTCCTTCCCTTCCCTTCCCTTCCCTTCCCTTCCCTTCCC
>VWZU01005101.1:52509-63216 GCA_013397095.1 Sterrhoptilus dennistouni | reverse complement strand
CTTCCCTTCCCTTCCCTGTTTGGTGCAAAATTCTGCCCCAAATTCAAGGTAACTCTGATCAAAGTCTCATTAAAGCAGGAGGGACTGGAATGATGAATGAGTTCTCATGGAATATGATTAGAGTGCAGCTTGAGAAAGCTCCAGCTTAATGACTCGGGAGAAGATCATCTCAGGAGCCACTTCCAGGGGAGAAACAAACTAAGGAACAGCATCAAGCTGGAAGTTTGGGCTGAGTTAATCAAAGAATTAATGATCTTCTAAAAGTCAGCAATTTTTTACCACTTGACAAGAAAGATTACAGGTCAGTGCTAAGGAGCTCTCTTCAGAGCCTGGAAATTTCCTGAGACACGGATAATTCCTGAATTTCATTTTTTTAAACAGATTTTTGGTACCTGCTAATGGGATAAACAAATTGGAGCTGACTAGTGGAGGGAGGGGGGCTGGCTTGGCTTTGTTGATGAATGAAATTTTATATTTACACCAGCAGATGGAACAGGCTCTGGGCAATCTGACTCTTTGCAGGAGTAGAAGTCACTGGTTTTTCAGTAGCAGAAGTCCTCAGGGATGGATTCATGTGGGAAAAGCACCTGCTCTTTGTCACTGCTGTTGTTTTCCAAGAGGGAGAGCAAAGACAGACCCTGAGAAAGGCCAGTGAATCCTTGTGAGCGATGTCTGTGAGCCCTGGTGGCACTCAGGAAGGAATCCAAGCTCTTGAGGGATAGTCTTGGATCCTGGTGGCCCTGCAGGAAGGGAATTCAAGCTCCTGAAGGATGTCCTTGAGTTCTGTTGGCCCTCAGGGAGGGAGTCCAAGCTCCTGAGGGAAGTTCTGTGAACCTTGATGGCACTGCAGGAAGGGAATCCAAGCTCCTGAGGGATGTCCTTGAGCCCTGGTGGCCCTGCAGGAAGGGAATCCAAGCTCTTGAGGGATGTCTGTGAGCCCTGGTGGCCCTGCAGGAACGAAATCCAAGCTCCCAAGCCTTCCCAGCTCACCAAGTGCCAAGGCAAACGCTGCTGGGATGGATCCCCTGAGGCTGTGGCTCAGTGCTGCTCTCACAGAATCACCCCTGTCACAGAGGCAGTAGAGGTGATGCACTGCAATTTTTATCCTGGAAACATAATCCAGTGTAAAGCACACCAAGTCCCCTCCCAGATTAACCTCATCGCTTGAGGTGAATGAATGAATGAACCTCATCACTTGTAAATAGGAATGGAGATATCCTGGGTTTCCCTGCAGTCCCTGTGCCCTCGTGGGGCCGAGTTCCTTCCTGCCCATCTGGTTGTTCTCCTCCTCCTCGTCACCTCCACCAGGAGGAAAAGGGCAAGTGAAGCTCCTGAATCCTCTGGGCTGCTTTTCCTGCCCCTACAGCTTGTCATCCCCAAACCCAGGGTGTTCACAGCAATCCTTGGCTGGGGAGGCAGGAATGAGCTGGGAGTAAGAGACAGGTTTAAAATGAGCAGGGAAAAGTACAGTTTTATACCCCAAAGAGTTTCTGTCCTTCATGGCAGGACAAGGGATGGGCTTTGGCAGACCCCAATCAGAAATTTTTGGTGTTTTATGCTGGTTCACCACTCCAGGGGATTATCCAACAGTTCCATCCATCTCCTGTGGGCACGAGGCTTCTCCTGGAGCTCCCAGGCTGAAGCTGCTGGATTTGTTGGTTGTCTGACACAAAGTCTGTCTGCAAGGCAGACACAAACCCCTTCATTGGTCTGAGGAAGCCCCAACCCTTCAGCTTCTTTCTGCTTATGGCAATCACAAAAATACACAGTGCTGATCATTAACTGCCCTTGAATCTGCAGGAACAACATCAAATCTTCATCAAAGGAAAAACTTTGCTACCTGCAATCACCCCAAATATTCCATGTGCTGACTCTGCCCAGTCCCTCAAACCTTAGGAAGTGCAGTTTGTGCAAGTTTCCTAAACATCTCTGAGCCCACATTCCCTTTTGCCACCCACACATCCCTCTGCTCTTCCCCAGTTTCATGAGACAAGGAGGAAATATTTGCAGCTGTAGATGAACCAAGGCTGATACTCAGAAGCCAAAATTGCCCAGCTCAGTTTGAACCCAGCTGCTGAGGGTGGGGATGGAGCGAGGGAATGGACACACCTGGATGCACAACTTCCCTGCAAAATGACAATTTTCCCTGCAAAAAACCAGCACAGCACCTTGGTGGGCAAAGCCAGAGGAAAGCTGTGCTGCATTTGCTTTTCCAAATTACCGTATTTTTTTTAAATAGCAGGGAGCTAAAACCCCAAATACAGGAAACTGGTTGTGTCTGGCAGCTGACCCACGCAGGCCAAGTGAGCTGCTTCCTCTGGACCTAAATATTCACAGAAAAAAGTGTTAATTACTGACCATTCTGGTAAGATTCAGCAAAGTGGTAAAAATCTGCTTTATTTTAAACCTATGAGCTTTTTCCTGGGCTTCAGAGAGACAAGCAATGCACTTGACGTGTTCTAATAAACAAGGGGCTTCTTGGAAAAATATTTGTCTACTTTATAGTATAAACTGTCATCAGCTTGAGCTGCTGGGGTGGAATTTACACTCCAAGGTATGGATTTGTTTTACAAAGAAATAACTCTGTATTTCCCTGTTTGTTGTTTATTACCACACACCCGTGCTCCAGGATAAATCCAGCTTGACTTTATTACAAATTACACCCCTGTTGATCCAACTGCAGAATCCTGTTATCGAGGCAAATATCCCTCAGGGATTGTGGATAAATCCCCAAATTCAGCTGAATGAGATTTTCCTCTTAATTCCAAAAAGCTGGAGCTTTTTGGACACAAAGATGGGTTTAAGTTTTGGATATCCAGATTGCAGGAAGAGTCCAGCCTGGGTACTGGGTGGCAGGGGAGGGAAGGAAGGTGGAAAAGCAGGGAATTCATCCATGGATTGGAGAAACTCTGCTCTGAGAGTGCTGATGCAGTTCTGAAGGTGAGGCTGAGAGAGAAAAGTAAATTCTGTGGACTGCTTTGATGTGGCTACACAATACCAGGGGTTTTTTTACCATTATATCCGAGATGATTTTATTATTCTATTGCAAATTGTCTGGGGGGAGGAAAGAAAAAAAAAAAAAGCGCTAGAAAATTACATAATAGCTAAAGAAACTGATTTCTGACTTCCTAAACAGGCTTGCGTGATTGTTCTCCTCATTTCCTGTTCCAGCTTCCCATTCTCTGATCTGACATTGCTGTCATTTCCTTCTTGTTTCTGTTTGTTTGTTTGGATTGGGGTTTTTTTGGTGAGCGTCACTGCATTGACCAATTCTGGAAAGAATCCACGACTGCCAGCTTTGTGCTCTGGGGGTTTCGAGATGCTGAAATGTTGGTGTGGAGTTTGTGCCATTAACTCTTTCTGATATTGCAGTGAGGGTGCAGTTCCAGTCCTGGGAAGAGCAGAGGATTTACAGGAGACTGGGAAATTCTCTGTCTCTTAAAGCTTCCAAAGCCCACCCTAAGAGGGAAAATCTTTTTGTGCCAAAAACACAGAAATAAGCTCATCCTGAGGGTCTTCATTCTGCCGTGTTTGGGGTAAAAAAGATAATGACAGGATTGCTGGGAGTTGGGGATGAGGAGGAATCACCTGCAGGAGCATCTTTGGAATGGCAGGGACAAGGAACTCTGCTGACCTGAGATATTCTAGAATATGAGGTTTTATTGCAAGGGTCGTGGGTAAAAAGGGCTTTGCCTTCAGCCACCAGCCTGGGCTGGAGGGAAGCCCAAAGAGAGAGGGAGAGAGAACAAGAGGGTAAGAGCTCAGAAGAGGAGAGCGAGGGAGAAAGGTGGGAGGGGTCAGAGTGCAGGGGGAAGAGAGCAGAGGTAAGAGAGTAGGGGGTCAGGACAGGACAGGGGCTTTCTGGTCATCCTGGCTCAGGACAGGAGCTCTCTGGCCATCCTGGCTCAGGACAGGTCAGAGGGTCAGGACAGGAGTTCTCTGGCCATCCCTGGCTCCGGACAGGAGCTCTCTGGCCATCCTGGCTCAGGACAGGTCAGAGGGTCAGGACAGGAGCTCTCTGGCCATCCCTGGCTCAGGACAGGAGCTCTCTGGCCATCCTGGCTCAGGACAGGTCAGAGGGTCAGGACAGGAGTTCTCTGGCCATCCCTGGCTCAGGACAGGAGCTCTCTGGCCATCCTGGCTCAGGACAGGTCAGAGGGTCAGGACAGGAGCTCTCTGGCCATCCCTGGCTCAGGACAGGAGCTCTCTGGCCATCCTGGCTCAGGACAGGAGCTCTCTGGCCATCCTGGCCCAGGCCAGGGTAGTTCAGCCACCCCAGGTGAGGGCAGGAGCTGCCCCAGCCACCCCAACCCCCTCCTGCCCTCCCCAAACCCCATCACAACATCCCAACACAGAGCAAAAGCTTCTCAGTTTATAAATTTTATTAGCTGGAGAGTGTACACAGTACTTACAATTGCATCTATTAAAGACCAAAATACACTTGAAAAAATGCATCATATAAAAAAAATTAAAAACTTTGAACTATGTACAAACTTTGTCTGACATTATGTTAAGCTCAGGACCCTCCCATGCCCCTTCACAAAGAAAAGGTTATTTTTTCCCCTCTTTTTAACATGCAGGGCCTTAAAGCCATTTGTAGCATCACTTGAGGACCATTTTGTTCCAAATCCTTTTTCACTTCTATAAATCTGGGGTTTGATGCTTCACTGCTCTGGGTCAATCAAACACATTTCTCCCCAAGCCTCTTCTTTCATCCTCACCCACTCTTTAACTCACTCCTAAAGTCGAGTTTTATTCTCAAGTGTAGCCAATCTACAAAGAATTCTCATTTAATTACTAGGGAGGTTTGAACTGGACATGTCTCCAATTTTAACAGATTTCCTGGGAAAAGAAAGAAGATATTTTTGGTACCGTTGACTGCTGGCTCCAACCTCACCAAATAAAACTTTCAGCAGTGACACACAGAACACAAAACAAAATAAAAAATATGACAGGAGCACTCTGGCTTTCACATCACTATTTAAAAATATTAACAATAAGACTTTCTAGAACACAAATCCGTTGTTTTTTTTTTTTTACACACAACCTACAACAGCGGATCAGAGAACCTAGATATGAAGGGATATTGGGGAAAAAGTCTACAAGTTCTTTAAGAAAAGTAATTACTCATTTAAAAAAAAATTAAACAAAATCTATGTCAGAGCAATAATCTTGCTTCCCAAACTTCCAGCTCTCAAAAAGTTGTTTCAGGACAGAGATTTACCATCAACTGAAGAGCAAAAAAACATCCTGGAGAGGCTCTTACTCCAGCCCACAAATATTCCACCAACAAAATGTAAAGATGCTCCAAAAAAATCTATTTACAGTGCTGCAAATCCAACTACAATCCCTTCAGGAGAGCTGCATGTTCCTGAAATGGTGGAGACCCCAGGAAATGCTGTGTGAGGGTCTCGGGTGCCACCTGGGGAAATCCAGTGCTGGAACTGGGCAAGGATTTAAGGCAGAAACAACCAGAGGCCCTGATGATGCCATTGATGTTAAAAACGCCCTTGAAATCATCAGAAATCAATCCTAATTAAGAGTTGTGAGCAGAGTGTCAGATTGCTGGTTTAACTTAGGATAAAAATTGAAAGGAAGGAAGTTTGTTTGCCTGCCAGGAGCCAGGCCAGCTCCTCCTGCAGCTGCAGGTGTCCCTGAGCCCTTCCCAGCTCAGGCTGTGGGGAGGGACACAGAACCAGGATTCACACCAAGAGCTGAGCTGCATTTAGAGATGCAATTTGCCAATTCCAAACCCCCTCTGCAGCTCCTCCTTGCCCTTCCATTCCTCCACAGGGCATCCCTACAACTGGACAGGCTCCCTCTTCCTCCAGGATTGTCTGCTCACAACAAGGATCTGACATTTCTCCTCCCTCCTCTCCCTCTCACACTCTCAGGTTGAGTATTTTTCTTTCATCCAAAGGAAACAGAATTTTCCAGGCTCTGTTCTTTTGTATCCTCCCAGTCTTCTACACCTTGCTGATTTGTCTTTAGCCATAAGCTTCCAGTAAATGGGAAAACATGGGAAGGAGGAAATGTGATTTTCAAGCTGCATTTTTGTGTCACTTGAAATCACCATTCACTGAATTTAATCCTGTCTCACCCATCCTTGGCTGCCTTTCCTCAAAAATTCCTCATTTTTCAGCTTCACTTGGCCAGGTTCACATTCACCCAGCAACATTCCCAGCCCCAAGCTCCACTGCTGTGATCCAGTCTGAACTAAAGGACACAAAACCTGGAAAATCTGGGATTCCAGCAGCCAGAGTAGCTGTGTAACTCATCAAGGTGGGAGGGGACAGGAGTGGAATGGTGAGAAATCACCTGTTAAATGCTTTTAACTGCTGCTCCCATCACCAAAATTCAAATTATAGTAGAGCAAGTGTAGCATCTAAATGAAAGCTCTGTTGTGTGGAGATGCTCAGCCCAAAGCCAGCTGTAGGTCATGGAAAAATCCTGTTTTTTCATAATGTAACTACTGCTCCTTCACTAAGTGCCACTTTTGTTTTGTTTCTAAGAGCTTAATTTATAAAAAACATGGAAGGTTCATCAGAATCTGCCTTCATCTGCTGAGTCCTTCAGGTACCTCAGGCTGAGCTGCTGTCCTGAACCATCATCCCTCACTCTGGAACTGGAGAACTGATTGAGGCATCAGAAACTCCATCCCAACAATGGACAAGTGCCAGCACTCTGACACTGAGGGCTCCACGTCTCTTGGAGGAACCACAGACTTCACTGGCAGGTGAGAAAGATCTAAAAACAAATAAACAAAAAAAACTACCCCAACAACCAAACAAAAAAAAAAAATCCTTTGGAAGAGACTTACTTAAAAGTTTCAATCCTTTTTTATACTCGCATCCAGTTTTCTTCCAAAGCAACAAGTACTGGCAATGAACATCCAAAAACCACCCAGAGACTGATTTACTGACCCAATCCCCCCCCAACATCTCCCTCTCCCAACCCCACTGGCAACAGAGACACAACACATCAAGTCCTGCAGTAATCTTGACTATTTCTAGCATTGCTTGGATGGCTGAACCTTTCCCAGAGAAGAAAGAGCTTCTTTACACATTTACAAGGTGGAATTGAAAAGAATCCCCCCTCCTATTCAGTTTCTGCCAGGGTTTGAAGTGCAAGAGCAGAGCCCAGCTCAGGGAAAAACCAAGTCCAAAGGGGTGAGGAGTGGATGGAATAACAAATCTCTGCTGGGCAAACACAGGCCTGTGGTGCAGCCAGTCAGGGCTGGCTGGAGGAGCTGGAATCCGTCCCTGGACAGGGCTGAGCTGCACCAGCCACAGGGATTGAGAAAATGAAGGAAAAAACAAAGGGATGAGAGCTCAGATTCCAAATTCCCTGTGCTGGATCAGAAGAGGGCACCAAGGAAGTCTGAAAGGTTCTGTTTGTAGAGTTAAAACCTCCAGCACGTCCTCAAGACGTGGTGCTTGCTGTGTGGAAAAGGACAGGCTGTGGCGTGGAGATTGTCCCACTCCAGGATTCTCTGGGCACTCTGGGCAGGCAGGACAGGCTGGCAGGAGGGATGGGAATTCCCTTCAGGGGTTTTTCCCTGGAAGCAGGGGTTAGGAGACCCTGATCATCTGTGTCATGGCCTCTTCGTTGGTTTGACTTGGATCCTGCAGACACAAAAGGAAATTCCACGTTTTTCCATGAAGCAGAGAGAACCACACACAACTATCAGGACACTCCTGGCAGACCCTTTGATCTCCAAAAATCTCCTATTTTTCCTGGGTCTTACAAGCCAGGAACATAAAAATCTGAATACCTCCCAGGATTTTGTTGTTTCTGGTATTTAGGAAGACTCAGGACTGGTCTGATATTCAGGAATGATTTCAATTCAAAATAAGAAACACTCCCTGAAGGCACAGGACTGCTCTACAGCACTGAGCAACCACAGAACCTGTTCATTCTACTCCACTGTGTCCCTTCCTTTGAAAAATGCCTTGCACCTTTTATGCAAATCAAGATGCAGCTAAGAATCAGATATTCCCATTTTTCAAATTTTCCATCAGATGTAAAGATAAGGCATCTCTATCTTTAATTCATGTCCTGAAAGAACACCCCAGTACCCGAGCAGAAAAAGCTGTTTTACAAACAGAGAATATTTGTGTGCATTTATCCTAAAAACTACAAAGTGAACACACTTCTGTCCACATTATTGTCATTTAATTCCTCAGGGGAACCATCTCTTGCTCTCCTACAAGCAGTGCCAGGAGGTTTTATTCCAAATAAATGTAAAGGCAGGGAGGGACAAGGGTCAGCAGCAGAGAAATTCAGAGGTAGGGTGGGACAAGGGTCAGCAGCCAAAGCCAAAAACCCAAACAAAGCAGCACAGACACCTCTAATGTGTGTCCTGAAGGGATTGAGGTGGGAAAATGAACGGGGATTTGCCCCAAACCCCACTGACCTGCATGTGAGGGCTGTCCTTTTCCTTGGGGGAGAAGAAGCGTCCCCCCTCTCCCCGTTTCCTGGCCATGGCGTGCCGGTGCCGCGACTCGTGCAGGTATTTCTGCATGAGGGAAGGAGCAGTCAGGGGGCAGCCACTCTTCCCACTCACTGCTTTCCCAGGGGGAATTCCCAGTCCCCATCCATCCCCTGCCCCATTGACTCCCAGTCACTGCTTTCCCAGGAGAAATTCCCAGTCCCCATCCATCCCCTGCCCCACAGATCCCACTCACTGCATTCCCAGGGGGAATTCCCAGTCCCCATCCATCCCCTGCCCCACTGACTCCCAGTCATTGCTTTCCCAGGGGAAATTCCCAGTCCTCATCTATCCTCTGCCCCATAGATTCCCACTCACTGCCTCTCCAGGGGAAATTCCCTGGGAAATTTAATCCATTTTCTGCCCCGCAGACTCCCACTCACTGCTTTCCCAGAAGAAATTCCCAGTTCCTATCCATCCTCTGCCCCGCAAACTCCCAGTCACTGCTTTCCCAGTAGAAATTCCCAGTCCTCATCCATCTCTACCCCACAGACTCTCAGTCACTGCCTCCTCAGAGTTAATTCCCAGTCCCCATCCATGCCCTGCCCCACTGATTCCCAGAAGAAATTCCCATTCCCCATTCATCCTCTGTCCCACAGACACCATGCTGACAGCCAGTGCACACTCACACAGCTCCAGACACTCCCAAAAACACCCAAAAGAAGCAGAATTATCCTCAAGGGACTTAAAAAATTTACTCTGATGTAGCTTACGAACAAAAACAAAATCACTGTAAAACTGAGGAACATCAAGATCCCAAATCCTCATTTTCCACCCCGGGTGGGATTCTATGCCTTGGGATTCTCTGCCAGATCTGAGTTTTATCCTCACCCTTCTCTCTTTGGGGATTTTTCCCTCTGCTTCCAGCTTGGCCCGTGCCTGTCTCCTCTTGAGGATACGGTGGTACTGCTTGGCATTGACATAGAGGGGCTCCTCCTCCAGCATCTCTGCCCCAGGCAAAGGGATCCTCTGGATGGCTGGGACTGAGCCAGCTCCAGGCACCATCTGCACACAGAACCTGGGATTAGCTCTTGGCAGCTCGGCACATGAACTGGACACAAAAATGTCATTAAAAACCCCAGTATTGGAACAGAAAGTGGGTTTTGCTCAGGTAATGCAGCTGCTTAAATGAAAAGGAGCAATGAAGCTGTTGTCAAATTGCAGAAGCAATCTGAACAAATCGATTCCTTATCAGTCCCTGCTGGGTTTTCCTGGTAAAGGTAAAATTTCAATACAGTTCCTTGAATGTGTTGGTGCTTCTTGGACAATTAAACAAACAGGACATGGCTGGTGTTTCCCTTTCTTTTGAGTTCTCTTATTTCAATTATTTCGCTTCAGAGCATCTCTAAGCCAACCCTGCAGCGCTGCTGACATCTAGTGGAGACCAACAACATTCAAAAGAAATAGGAATTGGCAGGAAAAACCTCTATAAATGATGCAAACAAATCCTAAGGGATCCTCAAGAAAACCAGAAGTGACTCAACCTCTATTTAAACCTTTGCTCATCACATCACAGCTCAGTTTGAATTTCAGTTTCTAGATTTCTGAGCTGCTGTGGGAGAGAGAAAGTCTAGAGCAAAGATCACAGCAGGATCCAGGCCTTTGAAGCTGAAAATTTGTGTTGTTTAAACTTTAAATAATGGAACTTACAGAGAAATCTGACTGTAGTATCTGAATCTCAGGTGAGTTTATCAGGGAGTCACAGGATTTGGTTGGAAGGGATCTTAAAGATCACCCAATTCCAACCTTCTGCCACGGGCAGGGACAAGCTCCACCATCCCAGGGTGCTCCAGCCTGGCCTTGGACACTTCCAGGGATGGAGCAGCCACAGCTGTGTCAGATCCTCCAGGGAGGAATTCCTTCCCAACATCCCACCCAACCCTCCCCTCCTTCAACTCATCCCACCGTCCCATCCCTACCCTTGTGAAAATCCTGCTGGATTTGAGTACAAACACCTTAAAAAGCTCAGCCTGCAGGGGCAGCAGTGGGGATTTCACACCTACCATGACCATTCCCCCTGAATTGACCACGTTCCCAGCCACTGGCAGTGTCACTGTGACTGTCCCCTGGCCACTGCTGGTGGTGTTGGTGTTGGCTCCTGTTTGGACAATCTGGGCTCCAGCCAGGCTGGCTGCAGGGATGGTGATCATGCCTGTAACAGGGACTGTAACTTTAAGGAAGTAGAACACAAAAGGAAAGAAAGAAAAGAAAAAAAA
>VWZU01005101.1:20233-35002 GCA_013397095.1 Sterrhoptilus dennistouni | reverse complement strand
TAAGAATTATATATAAGAATATATTTTATATATATATAAGAATAATCTGAGTCCAAACATGAACACTGTCAAGCATTTAATCCCAACTCTAACAGAAAAGAAGATAGAAAAGCCATAGGTCACACTCTTGGGTCACCCCTGTGTGGGACCATGGACAAATCACTGCATCTCCCCTGATTTCTCTGTGTCCCAAGGTTTAGGTTATAAAATATCCAGGATCAAATCCAACTTTGCTGTGAAAATGATGATTTCCTGCTGGAATCCCTACTGATAAACATCTCCTACTCTTTTAGTTTATTGTCCACATCTTCCCTTCTGTGACTCCAACATCACCTCATGATGGAACATCTCATGGGATGGCTCTGGAGATGGGAAGGGAAAGGAATGGAAAAGAGCAGGACAAAATTCATGTGCTTCCAAGAATATCACTTTTCCTGCTTGGTATCCTGGATAACGAGTGCTTCTCTGGCTAAAGATTCTTTAATCAACAATTTTTTTGAAGCGCAGACGTGAGACACCCATTCCAGAGTGATATCTGCAACAAGTGGTTTCACAATAACATCAGGTTTTTAAATACATCAGAGGCACAGGGGAATCTCACCCCTGATTTAACCCTCTGACAGCAGTGACGAGGTTGGCTCTGGGTTTTCATGGAACAGCTGAAGCAGCAGCAGCAGCAGCCTGCTCCAGGATGGATTGACTGAGGCAGGATTGACTGGGAGCTGCATTCAGATGGATTTTATTGCTTATCTCAACGTGTGCCCGAGCTTAGCTGGGATGTTCACCTCCAATTCTGCTCCCAGGCATTTGGAATCTGTATTAGTTCAATTAATAACGTTCCAATGAGGAATAGAAACTTCCATTCCGATGCCTGGCAACACTTTCTGTGAAGAAATTCCCCCTGATGTCCTCCCCTGGTACAATTCGAGGCCATTTCCCCTCATCCTGTTGTCTGGGAGAAGAGGCTGATACCCCACCTGGCTCCAGCCTCCTGTCAGGGGGTGTGGACAGTGAAAATGTTTATGGGAATCATTTACAAACTGTTCACAGGCACTGAATCCCCAATATTCTCAATATAAACCCCTGCTCTGACTCCAGGCCGGGGTGGCACAGCTCACCTGAGGATAGGAAAGGTCAAAAATGAAACCTTTCCTGAAAAGCATCATTAAATGGCTTTTTTTTTAGGGATTTCTAAATGCTCCAATCTAATTTATCAGTTTTCCCTGGGAAGCAAAGTGATAGATCATATTGAGACAAAAAAAAAAAAAAAAAAAAAAAAGAAAATTTTGGGGAGAAAANCTGAAGTTGCTGAAATCAGATGGACTGGAGGAAAGAGCATCTACCCATTGTGACCCTGGCACTGTCACACAGGAAAAAAGGAAAACATCTAATGAAGGAATCAAAATGTGGATTCTTTAAAAGAGTTACAAGGGATTATTCCTATAAGGAGCCTCATTTACACCTGAGAAAGTGGAAATAAATGTGGCAGGAAATGCTCCCAGATTGGGATTACAGGCTGTGTTCAGCCAAAAAAAAAAAAGGGATAATATTCTTAAAGAGAGTAATTGGCTTCCCAGCGATTCCTGGAAGCCAGACTCCTCCTGGAGCTGTAAACAGCAGAGTGAGAACTTGGCTGGCAGTCCTGAGATGCCCCTAATCCGAGGGCTAAAGCTGAAATGCAACATAATTGGGTTTAAGTGCTTCTTCCCTGGCTGCAGTTGTGTTTCCTCATCGCTCCCATAACTGCCTTGATTGGATGGAATTTGGAAATCATTGGGAAAACCCACTCGGTGATCCCAGGTCTGATCCCCTGGCGTCCTCCTTAAAATGAAAGTAAAAAAATCCCTGGGGTTTTTGTACCTCTTTGGGGGTCCTTTAGGATTTCTGCTTCACTTCCTCACTCTCCCATTTGCAGGGTGGAAAATCCTGTGAAATCCTGGGACACTCGTGGCATTCCAATAAAGGATTTAATTGCAGGATGGTGCTCAGGAAGTTTTTCAGCCCTGGTTAGCACAGGGCCTTGGGCTTAGCAGGGAAGTTTGGAAATCCTGCTCAGTTCCCTCAGCATTTCTAACTGCAGGCTGAGTGCTCCGAGGCTGGAATACCCAATGTGCTCATTAAAATTCATTTTAGGACATGTGTTAAGTGTTCAATGGTTTATAGCCACAATTTTAGGTGCCTTAGCTCTGTTCCTAGGAGAGGGATGTTCTTTCCTTCAAAGCCACGGCCAGTCATTTATTTCTATGATTATATGTGACAGAGACCACCCCAAGAAGGGATTTTTGTTCACAGCAGTCACATTTTGAAAAGAAAATAGAGATTTTTTTTTCCTCCCCTGGGCAGGAATGGAACCCAATTTTGTGACAGAGGTGCTGTCCTGCCTCACTCATCCTGATCAGGACAAGCAGCCAAAATTCACCTGCAGAGCCCATGGCACAGGAAGGAGGATTCCAGGGGATATTTTGGAGACCTGAGCTTTACTTTTAAGTAGCTGGAAGAAATCTTGTGTTTGGTTTATTTGCTGGGCCACTCCTTTGGTGACAAGGGAAATGTGAGGGGAGTGGGACTCATCCTGCTGCTCCTACAGGGAACAGACTCCAAGGGCTTTTCCTACTTGCATCTGTCAATTATGGCTGAGAGTTCAGCTTCCACCAGATCCCTGTGACATCCCACTTTTCCAAAGGCCAGGCTCCCTGCTGCCCTGCTGCCTTCAAAACTGCCTCTTGTTTTGGAGCCTTTTTGCAAGTTGGGCTCTTTGGTTTCCTTATGAAAGTCAGGTTCCAGCTGTGGCTGTGCAGCTCTTGAAAATGTGAACCTTTAGGTCTCTTGAAAAATCTGTCCCTCAGGCCCATCAAGCCAATCAGCCATGGCAGGGGTGTTTTTCCTGATCCACAGGTGGAAAAATTCTCAGACAAGAGCCATTGATCACAGCAAGAAATCAATACCCAGCTCTCATCAAAGCCAACACCTCCATCCCCATCCCATCAGCGGGGCTGGGAGGGAACCAGCACTGCAGAAAACAGAGCTGTTCCTATAAAACAAGTGCACTTCTGTGCCTGCCTGGTGGGAGTCCATCCTCTAAAAGTCAGCAAAACTTAAAACAAAACCCCACAATAAATCCAAACCATTTCACACTCCTCAGAAACGCGCCGGCAGAAGATGCTGCTTGTGTTGGCCTGACCTAAAAGCTGAGACAGAGCTCTCTGAACTCCCCTCAATTCCACATTAAATCCCAATCTCTTACTTACCCTGTCACAATCTCAAAGGGTGGCAGGTCCTCCCTCTTCACCTTCTTCTTCTTCCCCTCTCCCTCCTCAGCGTTGTCGGGTTCCCCGTTCTGGGCGTTGCTGGGCTCCTCCTGCTTCTCTGCCATCTTCCCCAGGACACTGGGACCGAGCCTTGGCCACTGGGAGAGAGAAAGAGCAATTTCTGAGAGCTCTGGGAGCCGAGGGAGGAGGGAAAACAGAGCTGGGAGTTCCTGCCCCAGGCACAGTTGTCAGGAACTAAATATGGAACAAAGCGGCGGCGGCAGGGGCTGGACAGGGTTGGGTGACCCAGGAGCTCTCGGGTGTCACCTCCTGCTCCCTCCAGCTCCTTTCAGAGGGTCCCTCTCACTCCCCTTTTAATTTCAAACCAAGTGACAACTCCGCAGTGGGCGGGATGAGCCCATAATTTTCCCTGATGGAAAATCCTGGATGCTCTGGGGTGTATTTATCCCCTGGGCTGGCGTGGGGCACATCCCTGCTCTCACAACAGCCTCCTCTGCCAGGGGATTCCATGGCTGACCTTGAAGGACCAGCCCAGCCTGGCCTGGCTCAGACAAGGGGGGAGAAGGGTCATGGTTGTTTTACTGGAAAATCCCTGGGTTTGGTGGGTTTGGTTTCCTGGATCACCTGGAACATCCCAGGTTTGTCCCACCCTGCTCATGCAGGGGGAAATCTCCTCACTGGAGCTTAAAATCCAAACCAGAATCTTCCCCCAAATGTTTGAAAGTCCAGCTGGAATTCCCAGTGGGCAGCAGAGCTGCTTCTCCCATTGTTCTGTGTTTTCCTTCCCATTGCCTAAGTTCCCATTCCCATTCCAAAAGTTCCCAGTGCACTGGGATTTATCTGGGTTTGGAGGGGTTTTTCCCTCTCTTTTTTGTTCCCTTCAGGATTATATGGAACTATCCCAGCATCTCACTCTCAATTTCAGTCATTTACAGTTTGTATCAATTCTGAGTTTAATAAAAACCTGGGTGAGGTTTTCCCAGAGATCAATCCTGGCCATGCCATGGGGCAAAGGAAGTGGGAAAAGTGTGGCTGGGCAGGATTTTGGGATCAAAGCACACTGGAAATCAAACCTTCAGTACTGTGGGCTCTGCACATAGCTCAGAACCCACCAGCAGAGAACTTTGAATAAATATGGAATATTCAGCTGTATTTGATGGAGTATTCAGTCAGTATTAGTGGAAAAAAAACCTGCTCTTAGTTTGAGGAGGAGAAGAAGTATTCCATAAAAATCAAATCAGTGGGAATATCTGCTTTGGAGCCAGCTCAGCCTTTGTGATCCAGTTAAACCCAGCTCTTTAGAGCCGTGGGATGAGGCTGCACCACCACAAAGCAAAATAAATTCTGCACCGTTAGGCAGATCATTTATTATCAGAGAAAATGAATAACAAATTATCACAGATAATTAATTCTGGCTGCTCTTCCCAGCCCCTTTGCCATCACCCTGCCTTGCTGTGCTGGATGTCCTTTGGAGCTTTCCCCCAGTGCGACCATGGATGCAGATTTTTGGGGACAGGGCACCCCTTTGATGATGAGTTGTTGTTTAGGTGGTGTTGTTTAGGTGACAGTGGTGACAGCCCAACCAGGGATTTGATGAATTCCAAGACATCCTATCCATGGAACATAGATCTTCCACGCTGCAAGATTTTATTTATTTTTAAGCTCTAAAATACTTTCCCTGCAGGCCAGGGGGTGGTGTTTTGCCTCCTGTGTGGTGACAACGCTTCAAATTCCACCTCCCCTGTCCAATTACTGTCACCTCTGACATTTCAGGGGCTGCTTTTGGGGTGGGAATCCTCTCCCAATGACTGACAGCTCATTTCCTCCTAATCCTTCTATTTTTCACGCAGCATCTCAACCCCTCTCTCCAGTCCCTCTGACCCACTCTGCTTTATTTTTGGAAGCTCTTCATGGCCGGGGTCCCAATTTTGCTGCAGCTTTAGGCTGGCCCCTCCAAGGGCTTGAGTTCTAATCTAATCTGGGGAATGTGGCACCGAGGCTCCCCCAGCTGCTCCCCAGCTCCTTCTAGGGCAGTGCTTGGAACAGCCACAATCCTCCCTCCACTGCAGCCAAAAATATAAAAGGGCACCACAGAGCTGCTGTGTCGGAGTTGGGGGTGGGTGAGGGTGGCTTTGGTGGCTCTTTGTGACCCCCAAACGTGTCCCCAAGGGCTCAGGAGGGGCCTCCCAGCAGCGCCCAGGGGACCCCAAGTTGTGCTCCTGCCAGCCAGAGTTTGTGTTGGTGTTCCCCTCCAGCTGTCCCTGTCCCCACTGGTTTCGTCTTTTATCCAGTTGGCTCTGGATTTGTTCATAAAATCTCAAAATCACTGAGGCTGGGATCATCGAGTCTAGGCTGTGCCTGATCCCCACCCTGAGCCCTCAGTGCCACCTCCAGGTGACACCCCCAAACCTCCCCGGGCACTTCCAAGGCCTGACTGCCCTTTCCATGAGGAAATTCCTGCTGAAATTCCACCCTGAGCCTCCCCTGGCCCAGCCTGAGGCCGTTCCCTCTCCTCCTGTCCCCGTTCCCTGGGACAAGATCCCAAATCCCCCCCGGCTGTCCCCTCCTGTCAGGGAGTTGTGCAGAGCCACAAATTCCCCCTGAGCTCCTTTTCTCCAGGCTGAGCCCCTTCCCAGCTCCCGCAAGCCCCTCCAGACCCTTCCCCAGCTCCCTCAAGATCCTCCAAAACCTTTTCCAGCTCCCTCAGGATTCTCCAGTCCCTTCCTAAACTCCCCCAGGACTCTCCAGACCCTTTTCCAACTTCCTCAGGATCCTCCAGACTCTTCCCCAGCTCCCTCAGGACTTTCCAGACCCTTCCTCAATTCCCTCAGGCTTCTCCAAACCCTTTCCCAGCTCCCTCAAGATTCTCCAAACCCTTCCCCAGCTCCTTCAGGACTCTCCAGACCCTTCCCCAGCTTCCTCAGCCCCAGAGCCCTGCCCGGGGGGCACAGGGGACACACAGGGGACACAGGACAGGGCTCAGGGCTCTCAGTGCTGGGAGAAGCTTCCAGGATTTGCTGGAGTTTTGGCTATTGAGGATCCTGCATCCATCCAAGCCCAGAGCAGCTTCTCCAGTGACTTTAGAGATGATTTTTATCCCCAAACAGGGATCTTTGCCGTGTCCCTGTGTCCCCTGTGCTGCCCCTCTCCCTGCAGCAGGAATTCCCAGAGTTAACCTGGCTGTTCCCTTTCCCATCCCCACACCTGCCTGCCCCAGGCTGTGCCAGGAACAGGGAGCTTTTATGGCATTGTGGGGCCGCAGGAACATTTCACATTTCGGGCTGGATGTGAGAGTGAAATAAGAGCCTGGCCCGGGTGAGTCACGGCTCTAATGCCGAGGGGACAGCTGGTGGCACTAACAAACGTCTCCCTGGAGACATTGTCTGGCAGCCAGCCCCCTCCTGCTTTTTCCAGCTGTAACTACGGGACAAATAAATAAATAAACACTGACAGCTTCTCTTCCTTCCTCCCTCCCTTCCTTTGTGGTTCTCACCTGTCCCTCTCCTCCAACCTCAGGACCAGAAATGTTTCAAGGAGGGCTGGAGCCCTTCCTGTGTCCAAATCCTGCTGAGAGATGCTCCAGCTGTGCTGAGCCCCAGGTGAGGGATGTTCTCACCTCTGTACCTGCCTCATCTCCCCAGCCAAGCCCTCCCTGGCTCTCCCTCCATTCCCAGCCTGGCACACGAGGAGCCTTGGCAGGCGCTGCTGCCTCCCCAATTAATTCCCAGCCCAAGTGGGAGTTAATGACAGCTACAGCAGGGCGGGAGCTCTCTTTCCCCCAGATCTGCTCGCAGGGAACTGCAGCAGGAGCTCCAGTGTTGGGAAAGATGGGACAGGAAGGACTTGTGGATATGATTGCCTGGTAAGAAATGCTGCAGATGTAAAACCTGTGAGTGAAATAGGAATGAAAGCCAGTTTTGAGATTTAAGCATGGCAGGCAGGGAAACGGCGATGAGCTGGAGATGGGTTAAAAGACAGGAAAACAAAAAACTCAAGAATGTTGCCTTTCCACCCTGCCAAAGGCATTGGGGAGAAAACAGATAAGAAAAGTAGTCTTTAGAGTTTAGAGTATAAAATGACATGGTAATGGTTCTTATAGGCTGCATGCAAAGTTTGTAGGTTTTGTATCTTGCACGGGTTGGTCACTGTAAATTAGAATATTCAACACAAAAGGAGATAGAATGTATTGTAACAAAGTGATCGCGCTCTTTACTCTCTTGCTCTGCCGCTCTTCTCTTTACTCTCTTGCCTCTCTCCTTTTTCCCCCTACTCTCTCTTCTATCTCTCTCTCTCCCCATTCTCTCTTTAGGGCTTTGCTCCAGCCCAGGCTGGTGGCTGAAGGCAAAGCCCTCTTTCCCCACCACCCTTGTAATAAAGCCACACGTCTCTAGAACATCTCAGGTCTGCAAAGTTCCTTGTCCCCACCATCCATAGAAAATACTGCACTCCAGCCCTGCTGTAGCTGCTCCAGGCACAGGAATTCCTGTCCCGCAGCACCCGGAGCTGGGGCAGGGCCTGGCAGAGCCCAGTGTCACCTGCAGGGAGGTGACAAACCCTGGCTGGCACTTCGGGGGTGCTTTAATGCAGCTCCGGGCAGCGGCAAATGAGGGGAAAGTTGTGTCCTGCTGCAGGCAGAGTGCTGGGACAGCTAGGAGTTGTGAGGGGAGAGAGGGGAAGGGAAAAGAGGGAAGGAGAAAAAAAAAGGGGAAAGGGGAAATGGGGGAAGGAAAAAAAAAGGGGGGGAAGGAAAAAAAGAGGGAAAGGGAGAAGGGGTAGGAAAGAAAAGGGAAAGAAAAAAGGGGAAGGGAAAGGAAAAAGGGGAATTAAAAAGAGGAAGGAAAAAAGGGGGAAGAAAAAAAGGAGGAAGAAAAAAAGAGGGAAGGGAAGGGAAGGGAAGGGAAGGGAGTTGGTTGTGCACAAATCCTGTGGCTGGAGCAGCCAGGGGGTGACCGATGGGCCCAAGGGGCCTCTCGGTTTAATGGGAAATTCCTCCATCTCCTGGAGAGAGTGGCTGGAGTTTGCAGTTTGCAGTGAGGGGCACCCCCAGAGCTGTTGCTCTGGGCTCCAGGTGCCACAGCCCTTGGGGGCCCTCAGGGCACATCCTGGGCTGGGACACCGGGCCCATTCCAAAGACAAACCTGGGCTTGGGGCTGGACAAACACGAGCCTGGACAGACCTGGGACAGCGGGAGATGTCCCTGCCCTGGGCAGGGGGTCGGATGATCCTAAAGTTCCCTTCCATCCCAAACCACTCCAGAATTCCAAGATCCTGTAAAACCAAGACTGTTCCGGAATTCCAGGATCCAGAATAAAACCAAGGCTGGTTTGGGGCTGCTGAGCTGCACATCCTGGGCAAGAAACCCTCCAGATGACTTTGAAATGTCATTAAAGTTATTTTTATGCAAGGGGGTTCAGTGTATCTGTTTGAACAGCAAATGCACCAAACGATGCTTTAAATATTAATACAGGAGGGTGTCTCACTGAATTTAATTTTCCCAATTGATTTCAGGCTGCTCTGGATAGGACAGGGAGGAGCATTTGCTATTTTTGCTGCCTGTGAGAATAGGCAGGAGGCAAAGAAAAGCTCCTTCTGCACTCACAGGTTGGCTTGGGAGGAGGAGAAGCTGGAAGGAAAACAAGAACAAGGCAGCCAGTCCCAGCAGCTGGGAAAATGGGGAGGGCAAACAGAGAAAAGAAAAAAAAAATCTATTAATCTTAATTTCAGATTTTCCTTTGCCTGCAGAAAAAAAGTGGGAAGTGGAAATAGACCCAATTTAGGAAAGCTGATCAAATATGCATTCATCTATTTAATTGGAAATGTTATTAAAGAGTTGCAGGTATGAGCCGGATCTAGAGCCACCAATTTAAATGTGGTTTAAATAATTCTCTCCCCTTTCCAAAAGGAGATAAAGGCTCCTTTAATCCTCCCTGGTCTCTCTGCTCAGCCCTGTTCCCTCAGGAGAGGATGGGCAGAGCCTAAATCAGCCTGAACTCCCCCAAATCAGCCAGACCCCACCTTCATTTGAGGGGGAATAATTTACATTTGCCTGTCCTTTGGCATGAGGGAGACACAGGAGCTGTAAATAAGTGCAGTCGTATCACAGAAAAGAAAGCCCCGACGTGTTATAGGATTTCTTTCTTTATTTTATTTATTTTTTTTATTTTTTTTCAGCAGCTTTTGATGTCCCCAGTGCTGCTGGCAGGGCTTTGTGGGGCTGCTCCAGAGCCTTTTCCTGCAGCTTTTCCTTGGGACAGCAGAGCCCTGGGCTGGCAGCAGCCCTGGGGAAAGAAATTTTTTTTTAGGAGGGGGAAAAATAACAGATCAAAATAACAGAGCCACCAAATTTTAGGAGGAACTACAAATTCCAGCTGCTCTCAGCACACGTTTCTTCAGCTGTGCTGAGCCCTCAGCTCTGCCTGGGTTGGATCCAGGAACATTCAGCATCCCCCAAAATCCAGCTGGATTCCCAGAGCCAGGAATTGTCCTGCTCACCTCAGAGCTGGGCTGTGGGACAGAGGAGCTCGTCCTGGGGATGTCCCCAAGGGAGGGACCTTGGGGACCTTTTGGGTTCCAAACCCACCCTGGCCATGCACTCCCAACCTGCCCCAGGAATGAATCCACCTCTGGAGCCTCCCCAAATCCCTTCCTTTGAGTTTTTGGGAGCCTCAACCCAAACCAGCACAGCGAGAATAACTCGGATCAATTATTTATTTATTTATTCTCCAAAAAAACAATGGCTTGTTTTATTCAAAGCAAATACAATTTATGTTACAGCCCCAGCTGAGCCCCCTCCACCCTCAGTTACAGCCCAAATTACACCCCAAATTAATTACAGCCCCAATTACAGCCAGTGCCAGGAAGAAGATCCATGTGCCCCTTCTCTTTACATTCAGTGCTTTTAGCAATTAAAAATAATATAAATTCTGTCTGGAGACACCAGAGCTCTGGGAAAAGGGATAGACCAGGATGGGTCCATGCACCCCTTGTGTCTGACTCCATCCCATTCCTTTGGAATTCCCATTATTTTCACCTTTCCTGATTAATAACATGGAAATGCTCCAGGATGAGGCACTCACAGTGCACCTGGCAGGTTCTGCGTGGGGATTTTTTGCCAATTATATCATTAATTACAGCCTTCCAGGCAGTGGCAGCAAGCTCACAGATCTTACAGACTCTCGTGCGTCTGTGCTTGAAAAAAAAGAACAAAATTAAGAGTTTTCTGCAAAGGCACTGGGGTGAGTTTTTCAGTTCTGCTGAGGAATCCCACACCGAGGTGGGAGAGAGGAGTTTCCTCTTGGGAGAAGCATTTGCTGCTCATTTCTGCTTTATCCTGGAGCAGGAAGGGGAAGGAGTGGGGCACTCCCCAAACAGGAGGCAGAGCCCAATCTCCGTCCACCAGCAGAGCAAGACCCATCCCTGGTGGCAGATAAAGAGCTGAAGCACAAACCAGGGGAGTACAGGAACACGAAGCAACAGCACAAAGAGCAAAAAAAAAATAAATTGAGTAATTTCTTTTTTAAAAAATTAAGTAATTATTTTTAAAAATCAAGTAATTTTAAAAAAATCAAGTAATTAAAAAAATCAAGTAATTAAAAAAACAAGTAATTTCTTTTTAAGAATCGAGTAATTCCTAAAAAAAATTCAAGTAATAAAAAAAATTATTTTAAAAATCAAGTAATTTCTTTTTAAAAAATCAAGTAATTATTTCTTTTAAAAAGTTGTGTTTTTTTTAAAAAACAAGTAATTTCTTTTTAAAATTCCATTTATTTTTTTTAAAAAATAAAGTAAGTTCTTAAAAAATGGGAGTGCAGAGGTGAAGGCCATTTGGGTTTGGTCCCAGCAGAGGAGATGGGATCTGCTCTGCTCTCAGCGGGGATGGTGGCAGTGGTGAGGAGTCCCTGAGGTTCCCAGCCTGAATTATCCCAGATCATTTAGAATTTGACCTGCTGGCATCGAGGCCAGGGAACAGCTGGAGCCTCCAAACTCACTGGAAAAAAAACCCATTTAAAGGAGGGAACGCTACAAACCTCTGACGACAGAGGCTGGAGGAGGAGGAGGAGGAAGAAGAGGAGGAAGAGCCAAACCCCAAAACGAACCCCCCAAAATTATTGTTACACCTTTGGTTCACCTCGGGGCCGTTTAACCCCACAAAATCCCCGTGTTCAGTCGCTCTTGCGCTCGGCGTTGTCCCTCCAGATGCGGATGGTGAGGCAGGTGGCCATGGCCAGCCAGCCCAGGTAGGGCAGCAGCAGCAGCGCGGCCACTCTGTTGATGCGGTACCAGGAGCACCAGGTGCCGATGGCCAGCGCGTCCAGGCACAGGATGTCGACCAGAGCCTGTGGAGGGAGAGCTGGGTCAGCGCTGGCCCGGGAGGACCAAATATTTGCCAAAATATCCCGGTACAGCCAGGGAGCGGGGGCAGGGATGGGGGTGTTGGCACTGGAGTGATCCCAACCCCCAGGATGTTGTCCCTGCGACATCTGAGTGTGTCTCACTACGGGCCGACACTAATTATTGTGCTCTTTGCTCATTATCGAACCCCTGCTCGTGGTGAGTGTCCCTTTGCTGACACACAACCCACTCCTGGCCATGGCCACTGAACAAACTCTCCAAGGGCCAAAATATCCCATTGCAGGTGGGGAGCGGGGGCAGGGATGGGGGTGTTGGCACTGGAGTGATCCCAACCCCCAGGATGTTGTCCCTGCGACATCTGAGGGTGTCACACACCGAGCCGACACTAATTAATGTCACTAATTAATGTGCTTTTCTCTGCTCATTATGGAATCCTGAAAATTCATGCCCTGCTCGTGGCAGTGTCCCCTTTGCTGATGCACAACCCACTCCTGGCCGTGGCTATTGAACAAACTCTCTGTGGACCAAAATATCCCATTGCAGGTGGGGAGCGGGGGCAGGGATGGGGGTGTTGGCACTGGAGTGACCCCAACCCCCAGGACGTTGTCCCTGGGCTCCATCAGTGACATCTGAGTGTGTCACACACCGAGTCAATGTTAATTAACGTGCTTTTCTCTGCTCATTATCAAACCCCTGCTCATGGCGAGTGTCCCCTTTGCTGACACACAACCTGCTCCCGGCCGTGGCCATGGAACAAACTCTCCAATGGCCCCTTTCGCCCCCAGAGTGCCAAAATCCAGGTGGAAAGGCTCCTTGGCACCTGAGGCAGAGCCCGGGTGTGGCAGTGCCCCAGCCCCGCCCTGGCCGTGCCCGATAAGCCCCCGGGAGCCGCTCACCCCTCCAGGGATGCGACAGCGCTGTTGTCACCAGGGTGTGACCCCACAAAGGGCTTTATCTCCCAGGCCGGAGCCTTAACTGGGGGCTGCAGCCCCGGCACTGCCCAGCCCCGGCTCCCCACCCACTGGAGCTGGGTGATGCTGCAGGGGGCTGATACCACTGTGTGTGTCTGTGTGTGTGTGCTGTGTGTGTGTTTAGTGGGGATCAAACCCCTGCATGGCCACATCCCCCGCCCCTCGGCACGACCCCAAAACACCCCAAAACCGGCGGGGAAGGCCCACAATTACCAAAAATAAGGGAAGGCCCATAATTACCATGTTGAGGTTGCGGGCTCCGAAGAACAAGGGGGGCCATGCCCAGTTGAGCACCAGCTGAGCCCCGTAGAGCCCCAGGGGCACGATGGCTTTGCTGCCGCAGCCGCCCAGGTCGTTCCACACCAGGTAGGAGGCGTAGCTGGGGGGAAGGACACGAGTTATCAGCCCACAGCCACCCTCGGGAGGGGCAGGCTCTCTCCTGCAGGAGTGTTTTCCCCACCGGGATGGTTTGCACCGCAGCAGGATCCTTTGGAATTCCTATTATTTAAACAATGCAACCTTTCCTGGTTGATAATGGCACGGAAATGCTCCAGGATGAGGCACTCACACTGCAGCTGGCAGGTTCTGTGCGGGGCTTTTTGACAATTACATCATTAATTACAGCCTTCGAGGCAGTGGGAGCAGCCTCACAAATTTTACACACTTTCATGTCTCTGCACTTGAAAAAAAAACAACAAATTTTTTTCTTGGTGCAGCCCAGGCACGGAACTGCTCTCTGGGAGCAGGGACAGGGCCAAGGGAACAGCTCTGGGGAGGTTTAGGTTGGATTTTGGGAAAATTCTTCCCCCAGTGGGTGGTGGGCACTGCCCAGGCTCCCCAGGGAACGGGCACAGCCCCAAGGCTGGATTGGAACATTTAGACAGCACTCCCAGGGGTGCCCAGGGTGGGATTTTGGGATGTCTGTGCAGGGCCAGGAGCTGGACTTGGATGATCCCCTTCCAGCTCAGGCTATTCCATGACTCCATATCCCAAACCCACCCCTGAGTGACCCCTGCCCTGTGTCCCTGCCAGCACCGTGCCAGGCTCCCCCCTGGCTGTTCTGGGCCACCCCAAAGCCCCAGGGCAGCTCTGGCCGTGCCAGGGGCAGCAGGACGGGAGGCAGATCCCAGCACTCACCCCATGCCCGTGTACAGCATGGTCCAGGCCACGGGGAACACCCTGCGGGACGGGCACCAGAAGGGTTTTTTCAGCTGCTCGTACCACTCCGGGATTTCCTTCCTGTTCAGGAACCAGCCAAGGAATCCTCCGACGTGGGGCAGGACGGTGAAGCCCACGGTGTAAGCCCACATCCTCCTCCCTCAGGGCCTTCAAATCGCTTTTTTCCTGCTCTAAGTCAAAAACAAAATCGCAGAGCCACTTTTAAAGTTTTAAAGTTGGGGTTTTTTTTCCCTATTTCCATCCTCTGGCTCTGTGCTCCTCTTCAGTCCATGTTGCACTGCAGCCCCTAAGGCAGAGGGAAAGGGTTTGATGTGTTCACCCCTCCCTGAAATGGGGTTATTCCTGCCTGGGATGGTTTTCCCCCTGAATTTCCCACTCTTTCCCATCTCCCTGCGATATTCCTGTGAGGCGGGAGGATGGTGAGGGCTGTCCCCACCCCTGCCCCTGAGCTGCCTCCTGGAGCTGCTCCCCCTCCTCTGCAGCCCCTGAGGATGAAAACCCAAACTCCATCCAGGCTTCCCCATGATTTTTTTACCGTGGATTTCTATTTTAATTTCTATTTTCAAAGAGGTCTGTGACAGAAAAATCTTTCCAGAGGCTTGAAGTGCTCCAGGAACCCAGAGCAGAGAGGACTCTCACCTTTGCAAGAGGAGAGCTGGAGCCCAGGGGGAGGTTTTGAATTTGTTCACGGGCTTTCTTTGGTATAAAACCAAGAGAAATTTGCTTTAATAATAAAAACGCCCCCCAAAAATGCAGGGTAACACCAGGACACGTCCAGAATTCAGTGTCTGTCCTGCATCTTCCCCTGCAGAGCCCCGAGCCTGCCACTCCCCCCCGAATTCCCCTTCCCTGCGGATCCATGCAGGAATTAAACCCGATTAGCATTCGGCAGGGATCCGGGCAGGTCTGAGCTGTCAGCACCAGCACAAAACGCACCTGGGGAGGTTTTTTGGATTTAGGAATGCAGGAGGAGCAGAGCGGGCACGGAGCAGCCCCCG
>VWZU01005100.1:48324-66009 GCA_013397095.1 Sterrhoptilus dennistouni | reverse complement strand
CCGTCCTGATCCGGTCCTGCTTTTGCTCCTGGCTGATCCTGTCCATCCAACAGGCTGAAGACCATCGGGCTGGTGATCCGGAGCACGCAGGGAGCGGAGGAGCTGCTCCGCAAGTACGAGGAGCAACTGAAGGATGTGCAGGCAGTGCCAGCTGACCTGGCTGAGCTGGAGGCCAGCAAGGCCGAACTGAAGGTACCCAGGGGCTCTGGGGGTGCCAAGGGGCACCAGGGGGCGATTTGGGGGACACCGTGGCTGACCCTTACCACTGCCCATCTCCCACAGCGGCTGCGGGCACAGGCTGAGGAGCACCAGCCCTTCTTCAGCACACTGGAGACCGACCTGGGCAAGGCCAAGGACGTCAACGAGCGGATGGTCCGTGGGCACAGCGAGCGCGATGTGGACCTGGAGCGGTACCGGGAGCGGGTGCAGCAGCTGCTGGAGCGCTGGCAGGCTGTGCTGGGCCAGGCCGACTTGCGGCAGCGCGAGCTGGACCAGCTGGGCCGCCAGCTGCGCTACTACCAGCAGAGCTGCGATGCCTTGCGGCAGTGGATCAGCGACGCCCGGCAGCGTCAGGAGGCCATCCAGGCTGTGCCCATCACCGACAGCCAGGCTGTGCGCCAGCAGCTACTGCAGGAGAAGGTAGTATTGCCCCTGGGGCAAGGGGGGCTCCTGGGGGTTCCCCAGCAGAGTGAGGGGTGTGCCTGGTTATTCCAACGGGGCAAGGGGTGCTCCTGAGCATCCCAAGCAGGGTGAGGGGTGTGCCTGGCCATTCCCAATGGGTCAAGGGGTGCTCCTGGCCATCTCTAGCAGGACAAGGGGTGCTCTCAGCTTTTCCTGGCCACGGCATGGCAAGGGATTCACCTGGCCATCCCCAGCAGATTGCAGGGTGCCCGTGCCCATCTCTCTCTGTGACAGAGTGAGGGGAGGGCCTAGCTATCGCCAGCCATGGCACATTGAGTGTTGCTCTTGGGTGGCTGCAGCAGGAGGGGGACCATCCCTGGCCATGGCACATGGTGGGTGCTCTCAGCCATCCCCAGTGGGATGGGGGCAGCTCTTGACCATTTGTGACTGCAGCAGGGTGAGAGGGGTGCTTCTGGCTATTCTCAGCCATGGCAGGGCAAGTGGCTGCTCTTGGCCATCCCTGGCCATGGTGGGGTGAGGTGTGCTCTTGGGTGGCCCTGGGGTGCCTGGGCTCACCCCCACGTGTCTCTCCAGAAACTGCTGGAGGAGTGTGAGCAGCACAAGGAGAAGGTGGAAGAGTGCCAGCGCTATGCCAAGCAGTACATTGACGCCATCAAGGTGTGCCCACTCGGGAATCTCTTCTAGATTCAGTCCACACTCTTCATTTTAACAGACCTTTATTTCCATTTGGCTTGTGACCCCCGGGGGGCTGGTGGGTCCTGGTGGGGGCTGGTGGGGCTGGGGAAGGCAGCACAGTGTCCTGCAGGGGGCGGGGTCACAGCACTGAGGCCAGGGGGTTCCTGGCACGTAGCAGAGCTTTGATCTCTCTCTCCTCATCAGGACTACGAGCTTCAGCTGGTGAGCTTCAAGGCACAGGTGGAGCCGGTAGCATCCCCAGCCAAGAAGCCCAAAGTGCAGTCAGCGTCTGACAGCATCATCCAGGAGGTGAGGGGGGTCTGACTGCTGCTGGCCTGGGATGTCGTGCAGCTCCTGGGGTGTGGCTGCTCGCTGAAGGAGTAGATTTGGGGGTGCAGCCTCATCATTGCTGGGGTACTAGTGGGCCGCGGGCAAGCTCTCCTCCCTTCTGCTGACCCACTGTCTCCACAGTATGTGGACCTGCGGACGCAGTACAGTGAGCTGACCACGCTCACCACACAGTACATCAAGTTCATCACTGAGACGCTGCGGCGGCTGGAGGATGAGGAGGTAGGGAGTTGTGCAGGGCGGCATGGCCGCCTGTGTAACCAAAGGGAACGCAGCCCACGGGATCTCTGGCCCCATTACTAATGCCAGCCCACAGCCATGACTCCAGCCCCATCACTAACACTGGCCCACGGCCGTGATTCCAGCCCTTTCACTGACGGTGGCTCACAGCCATGACTCTGGCCCCATCTAACACAGCCATGACTCTGGCCCCATCTGGCCCACTAACACCAGCCTATGGCCATGACTCCAGCCCCATCATTAGCACTGGCCCATGGCTGTGGTTCCAGACCCATGACTAATACTGACCCATGGCTGTGACTCCAGCCCTGTGCCCATAACTAACACTGGCCTATGGCTGTGACTCCTGCCCCATCACTAACACTGGCCTGTGGCCATGACTCTGGCCCTATCACTAACACTGGCCCTGGCCATGACTCCAGCCCTATCACTAATATTGGCCCATGGCCCCTAGCTCCTGCTCCCTGCTGGGCTCCTGGGAGCAAGGCTGCTGGCTCTATGTGCAGTGGGTCTCCAAGCCAAGCTGGCTCTGGGCACTGGGGCCTCTGGTGTCACTGGTGGTAGGAGGCACTTCCCAGATACACATGGTGTAGTCAGCACCTGCCTGCGCATGCTGCTGTGCTGGGCGCTGGCCCGCGGGGTCTGGTGCCGGGTAACCTCTCTAACTCTTGGTTTCTGCCCTTGGAGCCGCTTTGCCAGTGCTTTTTCTTGGGGGATATTTATGTTGGTGGGGATCTAATGGAGGGTAAAAAACCAGGATGACTCTGGCAGCCATGCACCAGGTACTCTGCGCATGCCTTCTCCCCGCGGCACCCTCCTCCGCCTCCCCCACGGCTCACCCTCTCCTCCTCGCCCTCCTCTACATCTGTGCTGCTCCAGGACCAGGGGTCTGGTGTGGGGTCTGGCTCCCCTGCATGTGCTGCCTGTGCCCGGGCCCTGCAGAGTGTGTGGCTGCCTCGCTCACAGTGCATGCAGTGCGTGTGCTGCAGCACGGCCCTGAGCCAGGCGCCAGCTGTGTTGGCCCTTTGGCAGACCCTGCTCCCTGCTGTCTGGAGAGGGCTCGAACCGGCTGGGAGGGGTTTGAACCAGCTGAACTGCTCTGTCTTGTTGAGGCTTTCCCGGAAGGGAAGGCTCTGCTGGCACCACCCTCGCACCACTCCCCTCCGTTCTGCTCCCGGTTCTCTGGCTGTCTCTCTCCTTTCCCCACGGCAGGGGCTGTCTGTGCCAGCCCCCTTGCAGGGGGAGCCATGGTGGTGATGTGCACGCTACTCACATCGTCTTCATCGCTTGGGTTCCGCTCGCTCTCTATCCCTTCTCTCTGGAACGCGCCTTCCTGCGCTGCTGTCTGGCTCCTGTTGCCTGTCTGCCTGTGCTGTCATGTGTCCCCTGTTGTGCCACACATCTTCTGGAAGCTGGTGTCACCGGCTCATGCGGTGGCCCAGGGGCCGAAGCCATTCCACGCGCATCCACGATACTCCGCCGCTGTCTCGGCAGTGTGTGGCTCGGCCAGCATCAATTCCACAGCACGATCGCATCCCTTGTGATTTGTCTCTCTCTCCCCTCTTTGTCCCCTGCACCCTCTTTCCCCTCCAGAAAGCCGCCGAGAAGCTGAAAGAGGAGGAGAGGAAGCGGCTGGCGGAGGTGGAGGCACAGCTGGAGAAGCAGCGGCAGCTGGCCGAGGCCCATGCCAAAGCCAAGGCACAGGCAGAGGCGGAGGCACGGGAGCTGCAGCTCCGCATGCAGGAGGAGGTCACCCGGCGGGAGGTGGTGGCCGTGGATGCTGAGCAGCAGAAGCAGAACATCCAGCAGGAGCTGATGCAGCTGCGGCAGAACTCAGACCACCAGATCAAGTCCAAGGTGAAGCTGATCGAGGAGGCTGAGTACAACCGCAAGAAAGTGGAGGAGGAGATACGCCTCATCCGCCTGCAGCTGGAGAACACTGAGAGGCAGCGGGAGAGTGCAGAGACAGAGCTGCAGGAGCTGCGGGTGCGTGCCGAGGAGGCCGAGCGGCAGAAGCGGCAGGCACAGGAGGAGGCCGAGCGCCTGCGCCGGCAGGTGAAGGAGGAGAACCAGAAGAAGCGGGAGGCGGAGGAGGAGCTGAAGCGCAAGGTGCAGGCTGAGCGCGAAGCGGCCCGGGAGAAGCAGAAAGCAGTGGCAGACCTGGAGCAGCTGAGGCTGCAGGCAGAGGAGGCTGAGCGGCGCATGCGGCAGGCAGAGGCTGAGAAGGACCGGCAGATCCAGGTGGCCCAGGAGGTGGCCCAGCGCAGTGCTGAGGCTGAGCTGCAGAGCAAGAGGCTCTCCTTCGCCGAGAAGACAGCACAGCTGGAGCTGTCGCTGCAGCAGGAGCATGATGTGGTGGCCCAGCTGCAAGAGGAGGCTGAGCGGCTGAAGAGGCAGCAGCTTGAGGCCGAGCACTCACGGGAGGAGGCTGAGAAGGAGCTGGAGCGCTGGCGGCAGAAGGCCAACGAGGCACTGCGCCTGCGGTTGCAGGCCGAAGAGGTGGCCCACAAGAAGTCGCTGGCGCAGGAGGAGGCGGAGAAGCAGAAGGAGGATGCAGAGCGTGAGGCCCGCAAGCGCGCCAAGGCAGAGGAGGCTGCCCTGCGGCAGAAGGAGCTGGCGGAGGAAGAGCTGGAAAAGCAGCGGGAGCTGGCAGAGGGCACAGCCCAGCAGAAGCTGGCAGCCGAGCAGGAGCTGATCCGGCTGAAGGCGGAGATGGAAAATGGGGAGCAGCAGCGCCTGCTCCTGGAGGAAGAGCTCTCGCGGTTGAAGGGGGAGGTAAACGAGGCCATCCAGAGGAGGAAAGAACTGGAGGAGGAGCTGGCCAAGCTGCGGGCAGAGATGGAGGTCCTGCTGGAGAGCAAGGCCAAGACAGAGGAGGAGTCTCGCTCCAGCAGTGAGAAGTCCAAGCAGCGGCTGGAGGCGGAGGCCAACAAGCTGCGGGAGCTGGCCGAGGAGGCTGCCCGCCTGCGTGCCCTCTCCGAGGAGGCCAAGCGACAGCGGCAGCTGGCAGAGGATGAGGCCAGCCGGCAGCGGGCCGAGGCTGAGCGCATCCTGAAGGAGAAGCTGGCAGCCATCAACGAGGCCTCGCGGCTGAAGGCGGAGGCAGAGATTGCGCTGAAGGAGAAGGAGGCAGAGAATGAGCGGCTGCGGCGGCTGGCGGAGGACGAGGCCTACCAGCGCAAGTTGCTGGAGGAGCAGGCAGCCCAACACAAGCAGGACATTGAGGAGAAGATTGCCCTGCTGAAGCGCTCCTCAGAGAGCGAGCTGGAGAGGCAGAAGGGGCTTGTGGAGGACACATTGCGGCAGCGACGACAGGTGGAGGAGGAGATCCGCGCCCTCAAGGCCAGCTTCGAGAGGGCCTCGGCTGGCAAGAGTGAGCTGGAGCGGGAGCTGAACCGCATCCGTGGGGAGGCGGAGGAGGTGCAGCGCAGCCGGGAGCAGGCGGAGCAGGAGGCTGAGCGGCAGCGGGCGCTGGCCTTGGAGGAGGAGGGCCGGCGGCGCGAGGCCGAAGAGAAGGTGCAGGTCATCCTGGCAGCCGAGGAGGAGGCCGGGCGGCAGCGGCGGCTGGCCCTGGAGGAGGTGGAGCGGCTGCGGGCCATGGTGGAGGAGGCGCGGCGGCAGAAGGAGCTGGCAGAGAAGGAGTCGGAAAGGCAGATCCAGCTGGCACGGGAGGCGGCACAGAAGCGGATCGCAGCAGAGGAGAAGGCGCACCTGGCTGCCGTGCAGCAGAAGGAGCAGGAGCTGTTGCAGACACGCCAGCAGGAGCAGAGCCTCCTAGATCGGCTGCGTGATGAGGCTGAGCGGGCCCGGCGGGCAGCCGAGGAGGCCGAGTTTGCCCGTGGCAAGGCCGAGCAGGATGCCAGCTTGTCCCGGCAGCGCGTGGAGGAGGCTGAGCGGCTGAAACAGCGGGCAGAGGAGGAGGCGCAGGCCAAGGCACAGGCACAGGCAGACGCAGAGAAGCTGCGGAAGGAGGCTGAGTTGGAGGCAGCAAAACGGGCGCAGGCAGAGCAGGCAGCCCTGAGGCAGAAGCAGCTGGCTGATGCCGAGATGGAGAAGCACAAGAAGTTTGCTGAGCAGACACTGCGGCAGAAGGCGCAGGTGGAGCAGGAGCTGACCAAGGTGAAGCTGCAGCTGGATGAGACGGACCACCAGAAGGGCATCCTGGACGAGGAGCTGCAGCGGCTGAAGGAGGAGGTGACGGACGCCGTCCGGCAGAAGGCCCAAGTGGAGGAGGAGCTCTTCAAGGTCCGGGTGCAGATGGAGGAGCTGGCCAAGCTGAAGAGCCGCATTGAGGAAGAGAACAAGGCGCTGATCCTCAAGGACAAGGACAACACACAGAAGTTCCTGGCAGAGGAGGCAGAGAAGATGAAGCAGGTGGCAGAGGAGGTGGCCCGGCTGAGCGTGGAGGCGCAGGAGGCCGCCCGCATGCGGCAGCTGGCTGAGGACGACCTGGCGCAGCAGCGGGCATTGGCGGAGAAGATGCTGAAGGAGAAGATGCAGGCGGTGCAGGAGGCCACACGGCTGCGGGCTGAGGCTGAAATGCTGCAGAAGCAGAAGGATCTGGCGCAGGAGCACGCCAAGAAGCTGCAGGAGGACAAGGAGCAGATGCAGCAGCGCCTGGCTGAGGAGACCGAGGGCTTCCAGAAGACGCTGGAGGCTGAGCGCCGGCGGCAGCTGGACATCACGGCTGAGGCCGAGCGCCTCAAGCTGCAGGTGGTGGAGATGAGCATGGCCCAGGCCAAGGCTGAGGAGGAAGCCAAGCGGTTCAAGAAGCAGGCAGAGGAGATCAGTGAGAGGCTGCACGAGACTGAGCTGGCCACACAGGAGAAGATGATGATGGTGCACACCCTGGAAATCCAGCGGCACCAGAGCGATGAGGATGCGGAAAAGCTGCGGAAGGCCATCACCGACCTGGAGAAGGAGAAGGAGAAGCTGAAGCAGGAGGCGGCACTGCTGCAGCAGAAGGCAGAGGAGGTACTGGGCTGTGGGTCCCCTTTAGTGGTGGTGGTACACAGGGAGGCTGTCCCTCTTCCCAGCCAGCCCACACCATCCCTGGGCAGGTCCCCAAGGACCATCACTGGGGATGGTGGGGCAGGAGCCCCTGTGCAAGTCAGGGATGTGTTTAGAGTTGGAGGCAGTGGAGCAAACCCCTCAGCCAGCGTCGGAGCAGGACCCCAAACCCCTGGAGCCTTGGAGGTGGGATCCCTACTCCTCTTCCACCCCGTGGCACATCCTGCTGTGTTCTGCTCTGTGCCCAGCTCCCAGCCTTGGTGCTGGGTGTTCCTTTGTGTCCTTCCCCTGCTCATCCTGCCCCATGTTGTGTGTAGCTCCCTAACCCCTGCTCTGCTCCTTAACTCTTACCTGATGTAGGGAGTGTGTGTGTAACTCTGTGCCACCCTTGCCTCAACCCACCCTCAGTCCCTCCTGGGTGTCTGACCACACTGTTCTCTCTCCCACCCCAGATGCAGGTGGCCCAGCAGGCTCAGCTCCGTCAGGAGACGCAGCTCCTCCAGCAGAGCTTCCTGACGGAGAAAGATGCCCTGCTGCAGAAGGAGAAGTTCATTGAGGAGGAGAAATCGAAACTGGAGAAGCTCTTTAAGGATGAGGTGAACAAAGCCCAGAACCTGAAGGCAGAGCAGGAGCGGCAGCAGCAGGAGATGGAGCAGGAGAAGCAGCAGTTGAAAGCTATGTTAGATGAAGCCAAGAAGCATCAGAAGGAAGCTGAGGAAAATGTCCGGCACAAGCAGGAGGAGCTGCAGCAGCTGGAGAGGCAGCGACAGCAGCAGGAGAAACTTCTGGAAGAAGAGAACAAGAAGCTGAGGGAGAGGCTCGAGCAGATGCAGGAGGAGTACAAGGCTGCCCTGGCCCAGAGACGAGAAATCATGATCCAGACAGATGACCTGCCTGGGGAGGCGGTTACAACAACGCAGCTGCTGGAGATCAAGGCTGTGCCCAATGGCCGGGATGCAATGGATGGCTTAGCCCAGAATGGGGAACCGGAGTTCGCCTTTGATGGCATCCGGCAGAAGGTGTCTGCAGAGAAGCTGGCTGATGCTGGCATCCTGAGCAGGGAGAGCTTAGACAAGTTGGCGAAGGGTGTTGTGTCTGTGGGTGAGCTCTCTCAGAGGGAAGATGTCAAGAAGTACCTGCAGGGCAAGAGCAGCATTGCCGGTTTGCTGATCAAACCCTCCAACCAGAAGATGAGCATCTATGAAGCCATGAAGAAGAAGCTGCTCAGCCCAGGCACAGCACTGGTGCTTCTGGAGGCACAGGCTGCTTCTGGCTTCATCATTGACCCTGTGCGGAATGCAAGGCTCTCAGTGAATGAGGCAGTGCGGGAGGGAGTGATCGGGCCAGAGCTGCACAACAAGATGCTGTCGGCCGAGCGGGCTGTCACCGGCTATAAGGATCCGTATACGGGCGACAAGATCTCCCTGTTCCAGGCCATGCAGAAAGATCTCATTGTCAGGGATCACGGCATCCGCCTGCTTGAGGCCCAGATCGCCACCGGCGGCATCATCGATCCTGTCAACAGCCACCGCCTGCCTGTGGACACCGCCTACAAGCGTGGCTACTTTGATGAGGAGATGAACCAGGTCCTGTCTGACCCCACTGATGACACCAAGGGCTTCTTCGATCCCAACACTCAGGAGAACCTCACCTACCTGCAGCTCATGGAGCGGTGTGTGACTGACCCAGACACGGGACTGTGCCTCTTGCCACTCACCAACCAAGCAGCCAAAGCTGGAGAGCTGGTCTACACCGACAAGGAGGCGAAGGACGTCTTCAAGAAGGCCACAGTGACAGCACCATTTGGCAAGTTCCAAGGGAAGACGATGACCATCTGGGAGCTCATCAACTCTGAATACTTCACCGAGGACCAAAGGCGGGATCTGATCCAGCAGTACAGGACTGGCAAGATCACGGTGGAGAAGATCATCAAGATCGTCATCACGGTTGTGGAGGAAAGTGAGAAGAAGAGCCAGATGTGCTTTGAGGGCCTGCGGGGCCCTGTGCCTGCTGCCGAGCTGCTTGAGAGCAAGATCATCAACAAGGATATCTACAACCAGCTGCACCAGGGCAAGAAGTCTGTAAAGGATGTGGCAGAGATGGAATCCGTACGGCAGTACCTGAAGGGCACGGATGCCATCGCCGGTGTCCTGGTGGAGTCTACAGGCCAGAAGCTCACCTTCTATGAGGCCCTGAAGAGAAACCTGCTGAAGCCAGAGGTTGCCCTGTCCCTGCTGGAAGCACAAGCTGCCACCGGCTTCATCATCGACCCTGTGGGTAACAAGCTCTTCTCTGTGGATGAAGCAGTGAAGGCCGAGGTGGTGGGGCCAGAGTTCCACGAGAAGCTGCTGTCAGCAGAGAAAGCAGTGACTGGCTACAAGGATCCCTACACAGGCCAGACGGTTTCCCTCTACCAAGCACTCCAGAAGGGCCTCATCCCCAGTGACACTGGGCTGCGGCTGCTGGAAGTCCAGCTCGCCACTGGTGGCATCATCGACCCTGTCAACAGCCACCGGCTCCCACTTGAGGTCGCCTACAAGCGTGGCTACTTCGACCCAGAGGTAAACAAGGCTCTGACTGAGCTCCAAGATGATGCCAAGGCTTTCTACTGTCCCAACACCCAGGAGCACCTCAGCTATGCCCAGCTGCAGAAGAGTTGTCACCGTGACAAGCAGACTGGCCTGTGCCTGCTGCCCCTGTCCGACAAGGCCATCCAGTTGCAGCAGGAGGAGGTCTACACCGACAGCCAGGCCAAGGAGTGCTTCAACAAAGCAACCATAGAGGTCCCAGTGGGCAGCATGAAGGGCCAGACCATGACCATCTGGGAACTGATCCACTCAGAATACTTCACAGAGGATCACAGGCGGGAGCTGCTCCGACAGTACAAGACCGGGAAAGTGACAATTGAGAAGATCATCAAGATTGTGATCACCATCATCGAGGAGGCAGAAACCAAAAAGCAGGAGAAGCTGACGTTCAGTGGTCTACGTGCACCGGTGCCAGCCAGCGAGCTGCTGGAATCCTGCATCATCAGCAAAATCCAGTATGAGCAGCTGAAGGAAGGCAAGAAATCAGTGAAGGACCTCTCTGAGACAGATGCGGTGAGGAGATTCCTGCACGGCAGTGACTGCATTGCTGGTGTCTATGTGGAGGCCACCAAGGAGAAGCTGAACATCTATGAGGCCATGAAGAGGAACCTGCTGAGGCCCAGCACTGCTGTGGTCCTCCTGGAGGCTCAGGCAGCCACTGGGTTCTTGATCGACCCCGTGAAGAACCGTAAGCTATATGTCAACGAGGCGGTGAAGGCTGGCATTGTTGGGCCTGAGCTGCATGAGAAGCTGCTGTCAGCTGAGAAGGCTGTCACGGGCTACAAAGATCCCTACTCGGGCAATACCATCTCCCTGTTCCAGGCCATGAAGAAAGGGCTGATCGTCAAGGAGCACGGCATCCGCCTGCTCGAGGCTCAGATCGCCACTGGTGGCATCATCGACCCTGTGCACAGCCACCGCCTGCCTGTGGAGGTGGCCTACAAGCGTGGCTACTTCGATGAGGAGATGAACCAAACCCTCTCCGACCCCACTGATGACACCAAGGGCTTCTTTGACCCCAACACTCAGGAGAACCTCACCTATGTGCAGCTGAAGGAGAGATGCATCGAGGATCCCGAGACAGGCCTTTACCTGCTGCCTCTGCGGGAGCCTGAGAAGCCCAAAGTGGTGGAAACCACTCACATGTACACAGAAGCAGAGACACGGAAGGTGTTTGAGGAGACGCAGGTGGACATCCCCGTGGGCAGCCGGGCAGGCTCCTCCATGTCGCTGTGGGAGATCATGCACTCGGACCTGCTGCCCGAGGAGCAGCGTAAACATCTCATGGAGGAGTTCCAGTCAGGCCGCGTGTCCAAGGAGCGCATGATCATCATTATCATTGAGATCATTGAGAAGACCGAGATCATCCGGCAGCAGAACCTCACATCCTATGACTACGTCCGGCGCCGCATCACAGCCGAGGACCTCTACGAGGCCAAGATTATCTCGCAGGACATCTACAACCTGCTGAAACAGGGCTCCAAAACCTTCCGGGAGCTGCTGGATGTGGAGGCTGTCTGGAAGTACCTTTACGGGTCAGGCTGTGTGGCTGGCATCTACATCCCCTCCTCCAAGCAGACCCTCAGTGTCTACCAGGCGCTGAAGAAGGGGCTGATCAACTCTGAAGTGGCCCGCTCCCTCCTGGAGGCCCAGGCAGCCACCGGCTTCATGATCGACCCCACAAAGAATGAAATGCTGACTGTTGATGAGGCGGTCAGGAAGGGCGTGGTGGGGCCGGAGATGCACGACCGGCTCCTGTCTGCAGAGAGGGCTGTGACTGGCTACAGAGACCCGTACAGTGAGCAGAAGATTTCCCTCTTCCAGGCCATGAAGAAGGATCTCATTCCCAGCGAAGAGGCCCTCAAGCTCCTGGACGCCCAGATTGCCACCGGTGGCGTAATTGACCCGCACTTGGGCTTCCACCTGCCCCTGGAGGTGGCCTACCAGCGGGGCTTCATCAACAAGGAAACATACGACATGCTGTCGGAGCCCAGCGAGGTGCGCAGCTACGTGGACCCCTCCACAGATGAGAAGCTCAGCTACACACAGCTGCTGAAGCGGTGCCGCAAGGACGAGAGCTCCAGGCTGCTCCTGCTCCCACTCTGTGACACACGGAAGCTCACCTTCCGCGGGCTGCGGAAGCAGATCACCGTGGAGGAGCTGGTCCTCTCGCAGGTGATGGACGAAGCCACAGCCCAGCGCCTCCAGGAGGGTCTCACCTCTATCGAGGAGGTCTCGAAGAACCTGAAGAAGTTTCTGGAGGGCACCAGCTGCATCGCCGGCGTCTTTGTGGACTCCACAAAGGAGCGCCTGTCCATCTACCAGGCCATGAAGAAGGGGATCATCCGGCCTGGCACTGCCTTTGAGCTCCTGGAGGCGCAGGCAGCCACAGGCTACGTGATTGACCCCATCAAGGGCCTCAAGCTGACAGTGGAGGAGGCTGTGCGTATGGGCATTGTGGGCCCCGAGTTCAAGGACAAGCTGCTCTCTGCCGAGAGAGCCGTCACTGGCTACCGGGACCCCTACACCGGAAAACTCATCTCCCTCTTCCAGGCCATGAAGAAGGGTCTGATCCTGAAGGACCATGGGATCCGCTTGCTGGAGGCACAGATTGCCACAGGAGGCATCATTGACCCTGAGGAGAGCCACCGCCTGCCTGTGGAGGTGGCCTACAAGAGGGGCCTCTTTGATGAGGAGATGAACGAGATCCTGCTGGACCCTAGTGACGACACCAAGGGCTTCTTTGACCCCAACACAGAGGAAAACCTCACCTACCTGCAGCTGATGGAGCGGTGCATCACAGACCCAGAGACTGGCCTCTGCCTCCTGCCTCTGAAGGAGAAAAAGCGGGAGAGGAAGACTTCCTCCAAGTCTTCTGTCCGCAAGCGCCGGGTGGTGATTGTTGACCCAGAGACGGGCAAGGAGATGTCTGTGTACGAAGCTTATCGCAAAGGCCTCATTGACCACCAGACTTACCTGGAGCTGTCAGAGCAGGAGTGCGAGTGGGAGGAGATCACCACCTCCTCCTCTGACGGTGTAGTGAAGTCCATGATCATTGACAGACGCTCGGGGCGTCAGTATGACATCGATGATGCCATTGGCAAGGGTCTGATTGACCAGTCAGCCCTGGACCAGTACCGCTCAGGCACCCTCTCCATCACTGAGTTTGCTGACATGCTCTCTGGCAACATGGGTGGCTTCCGCTCACGGTCGTCCTCAGTTGGATCCTCCTCCTCCTACACTGCCAGCCCAGCCCTGTCACGGACCCAGATCTCCATGTGGACTGACCCAACCGAAGAGACTGGGCCAGTTGCAGGCATCCTGGACACAGACACTCTGGAGAAGGTGTCCATCACAGAGGCGATGCGCCGCAACCTGGTGGACAACATCACAGGGCAGCGGCTGCTGGAAGCCCAGGCCTGCACCGGGGGTATCATCGACCCCAACACTGGTGACAAGTGCACCGTCGCTGACGCGGTCACCAAGGGCCTGGTTGACAAGATCATGGTGGACCGCATCAACCTGGCACAGAAGGCCTTCTATGGCTTTGAGGACCCGCGGACCAAGACAAAGATGTCGGCGGCGCAGGCACTGAAGAAGGGCTGGCTGTACTACGAGGCTGGGCAGCGGTTCCTGGAGGTGCAGTACTTGACAGGGGGCCTGATCGAGCCTGATGCCCCGGGCCGTGTCTCCCTGGACGAGGCGCTGCAGAAGGGCACCATTGATGCGCGGACTGCCCAGAAGCTGCGGGATGTCAACACCTATTCCAAGTACCTCACCTGCCCCAAGACCAAGCTCAAGATCTCCTACAAGGACGCCATGGACCGGAGCATGATCGAAGATGGGACCGGCCTGCGGCTGCTGGAGGCCTCCTCCCAGTCCAGCAAGGGCTACTACAGTCCCTACAACATCAGCAGCGCCGGCTCCACCTCCGGATCGCGCTCGGGATCTCGCACCGGCTCCCGCTCAGGCTCCCGGCGTGGCAGTTTTGACGCCACTGGCTCCGGCTTCTCCATGACCTTTTCTTCCTCCTCCTACTCCTCCTCGAGTTTTGGGCGCAGATACGTGGGGAGTGCCCAGCACACCATGGAGGTGGCTGCCCTTGCCCTCGCCCTGGCCTCATCCAGAAGCTGCGGGTGGGAGGCGGACAAGGAGTGCCCCAGGGTGTGTGGGCCTCTGCTCCACGTGGCCTGAGACCTGCCTGCCCCCCCGAGGCGCTGCCTCACCCGCTCCGCATGTGGCAATGCTGCTGGCTAATCACTAGTATTTTTTTTTAATTTTGAACCTCCACTCTTCTCCCAAAGCAGTGCCTCAAGTTTAACCAAAAAGACAAGACTAATAAATTAATATATGCGAATGTGCTGACAGTGTTTGTATATTAAGAGACAAGAGAGAACACACACTACCCTCCCCTCCCTGCACCCCAAGAGCTGGATGCCATTCCTGCTCCTGGCCGCGCTGATCCTGCTGCTGCTTGCACACGTCGCGGCCGAGCCGGACACCAGGAAAACAGTTCCCTGTTTGGATCTAACCACTCTTTTGTAATTAACCTGCCGGCTTCAGTCCCTGCACCCCAAAAGAGGAGACTGCCTTGGCCCCACCCGTGGTGCACCCCACTGCAGCCAATGTGCCAGAGGAGGACATCGCGGGCTCCTCGGCACTGGACAAGTCAGACACACCACACCAGCCCTGAAGCTGCTGCCTGGACCCCTTCCATGTGCCCTCAGAGTGCAGCGAGGAGGGGGCTCTGTATCCCAGCCCCCGAGCTGCCCCATCTCCCTGCCTTGGCCTCCCGGCCCGTCCCCACCGCCACCACGCCGTGGAGCCAGTGCCCCAACCGTAAGTNGAGGGGCTTCGCTGCGTGCCTGCCTCCGCCAGCCCACCCGCTCACCCGGGACCCGCCTGCCGCGGCCGGCCGGTCTGTCTGTCTGTCTCTCCGTGTATCTGGGAAGTGCTTCTGCTCGAGGTTGATTTCCTCACACTCACATGGCTCCGTGACCCCCTGGCAGGTGTCTGCCAGAGCCCACGCCCCAGCCTGGGTCTGTGCAGCTCCTGCATCCAGAGCCCCCCAGAGCCGTGGGGGTTTTCCTGACCCTCACAAAGGGTATGAGGGCCATGAGACCTCTGCAGCACAGGGTGGGCCATGGGATGCTGTAGCAGCCTGGCACACGCTCTTATTAGAAATAGTCAGATTTCTGTAAACCCAGCCTCCTTTTCCTTCCCCGCGGCAATTCCATTCCCCTGGCTCTGCCCCCACCCCCCACCCCGTGCTGGCGCTAACGCGCTCTCTCTCTGGCAGACGTCTTTTTCCAGTCCCAACAAAGACCTCCCAGTGCCGCTGGGCGAGCTCCTGAGCTGGGTCTCCGACATCAGCAGGTCGTGGACTGGCTCGAGGGGAGCCCCGGAAGCGGCAGCTGCTCGGCCGTGCTCACCTGCACAGGTAACGCCGACCTCCCCGGTCTGTCTTGCTCCCACAGCAGGTGTGCGGCACTGATGGCCGGCCTTAGTGGCTTCATCCTATGGATTGTTCTCCGTGTCTCATCCCATCTTCTCTGTTCGCTTTGTTGTAGTGTGGCTGGATGTCCATACCACCTCCCCTCATCGCCGCCATGGAGCCCGTCCCCTGCCCTGAGACCGCACCTGAGGACATGGGGACGTTCTCCCTCACCCTTTGCACTTGCCAGAGTCCCCGGCCAGAGACTGGGCCACAGTGCCCAAGCAGCCAATGGCCCAAGAAGCACCCACAGGGTCACCTGGCCCTCACCTGCCCCACACACTCCCTCCTCCCCGGGGATGGTCTCCCGGTGTGGTGTCGGGCTCACTGCAGATCTCCAAAACATCTCCTCCTTCCCACCTGCTCTCATCTGCCATCTGTAAATCCAGTCATGTTACCCTCCGCCTCTGGTGTCATTATTGCTCTCATTACCCCGTCTGGCTTTGCATGAGGTGCCACTGCGCTCAGCTCCAGGGCAGTCCCCACTCCCGGGGCCCCCCACACCCCAAATGTCACTCATTAGGACAGTGGGGGTCCATCGATTACCCAAACACGTCTCTTTTTGGGGGCAAAACACTAAACTTGTACATACCACAAAGTGTCTGTAAAAGGAGCAGTGTGGACCCAGGGCTCCCCTGAAAGGGCAGTAAAGGAGAATCCTCTGAAACCAGCCAGCAGTTCTGCGTGATCTGTTCACCCCTTGGCCTTGCCACCATGGCTGTGGGCTCCCATTGCCTCCTGCAGCCTCGTGCCATGGGCTGCATGGGCTGTCACAGGTCGTGGTGAAGTGTTGGGGCACCAGGGGTCTGACCAGCTCCTGGTGCAGGTGCTGCACCTGAGCACTGGGCTCGGTGTACCTGTGGTGCTGCCAGGCACAGAGCAGGGCCACAAGGCTGTCCCCAGAATTGGTGGCACATCTGGCACTGCTGGGAGGTCAATGTGGGTGCCAGTGGACCCTGGTTTTGGGGAGTGGGTGCTGCTGGTGCTGCAGGAACTTCTGAGCATTGCTTGTTTGAGGGCAGACCTTCATCAGTGGGGCTCTAGACTGGGCAGGGACTCCCCTCCATGGTGCTGTTCCCATGTGTGCTGGTCCAGGGCCTGCCAGTCCCATGGCCTTTGCCCAGTGTGGGCTGTGCCGTGGGCGCTTCCTTTTTGGGCACTGGGGGGCTGTTGTGGTGGGATGGCAGCATCAGCTGTGAGGCTGAGGGGCTTCGGGGGGTTCAGGATGTGATGGCCTGGTAGGGCAGCAGCATTCAGAAGGGAAAGCCTGGCAAACCCGGAGATGTCAGTGCAGCCAGGTGGCCCCAGGGGTCTGTCCAGACAGGTGCCACTGCGCGGGCGGGGTTGGGACTCCCCGAGCAGAAAGGTCATCCCCCAGCAGTGCCAGAAGCCCCAGACACGGTCCCAGGAGCGTCAGAGCTGTCAGGACCTTGCAGGACCCCTGCAATATCCAGGGGCTGATGGGGTCTCTGTGCCAGGACCAGCCAAGCATGTCAGCAGCCCCAGGTGGGGAGGGCAGGCGGGCCGGGACAGATGGTGGTGGCTGGGCAGGACGTTAATTGCATTGTCCGTCAGCAATTAACCGCAGCGTCCGTCTGTCCCCACCAGCAGTGGGATGTGGCCGTTGGGCGCAGCCGGGCCGGGGGGACTCAGGGGGGTCACAGGCAGCTGCAGTCTTTGGGGGGCTCAGGAGAGGTCCCAGAACAGGAAGACAGTCCCCTAGGTGACACAAACTGCTCGGGGCCCTGCCCCACCTCGCTGCCCCCCGAGTTATTTTCTTGTGTTCCCCAGATGTTCCCTGCTCTCCCAGATATTCCTTGCTTACCCCACAATTTCCTGACTCCTCCTCCAGGGACAGTAACCTCTCCTAAAGCTCACGAGACCACCAAGAGCCCTCTGACCCATGGCCCAGTCCCATGTCATGGGCTGGAAGTCCCCCACCACCCTCCTTTCCCCAACACTGGTAGGGTCCAGCTCTTTCCCAGTGAGAAACATCACTGCTCCCAGAACCAGCCACGGATTCACTTCCATGTGCCAGGGGGTCCCTATTCCCCAGACCTCTCTCACCCTGTGCCAGGGGCACGGGGATCCTCCCTGGTGTGCCTGAGGCAGTGGGATCCCCCCGCAGTGGCTGCCAAAGGGGCGCAGGAGGGTGAGGAGGGGGGTTGCCCTGAGATCCTGACTGCTCCTGAGGTGAGCCGGCCTCTTCCCCCATGCAACAGTGTCCCTTGTCCACAGACACTCTTCATCATCCCGTGTTGCTCCATGTCACCCTCCTAACCCACTGACACCCCCCTTTCCCTCCCAGAGCTCCTTCAGCACCGTGCTCTGGGAGTGACCGGGCCAAACTCGTCACCATGGAGAACTCCATGATATTCCCCATTTTAATGCCCTGCATGTCATCCTGCCCTGCTGCTGCTGCTGGAGCTGACCCTCCCCGCCCCTCAGAGTCAAATCATCCCTCAGCACTGCGGTGGCACGTGTGGCACCGAGTGCCGAGCACCCTGGAGGGGTCCCTCGCTCCCCTCCCGGCGTTTGCCGGCCGCCCTTCGGGCCGTGAGTGGCAGCACCGCCCCGTCCTGGCTGCGGGCCGTCCTGCGGTACCCATGACCGCTGTCCCAAGCGTGGCCGCGGCCGTCGGCTCGGCACTGCTGGCACCGAGCAGCTGCCAGCTCGCTGTGCCCACCG
>VWZU01005100.1:0-17675 GCA_013397095.1 Sterrhoptilus dennistouni | reverse complement strand
CGCCGCCGCCGCTGGGGAGCCCCGGGCGCTGCAGGGCTGCCAGCGGGCGCCTCCTTTCCAAGGAAAGCATTGCTGGGATTCCTGCCGTGCCCGGCACCAGCGCCCACGGTGGGCAGCCGGGGAAAAGGCGCAGCCCTATCCCTGCTTTTGGGACACCCCGGAGCCCTGAGGACACCGGGAGTGTTCCCATGGTCCCCAGCCAGCACGGTCCTGGCAGCTGTACAGCGATCAGCTCTGTATGTCCCATCCCAGCTGGATGGGCCNCCCAGCTAGATGGGCCCATCTGCCTGTCGGGATGGGATGGGGTGTCTAGGGGAGGTGGGGGAAACCTTGAGCATGGGGACTGTGCTCAGTCACTGTCCCTTGCCTGGCACCTCTCTGCCTTGGGGGAGTCCCAGACCCCACACACAAGGGCTGTGGCTGTTCTTTGATCCCCCACCAGCCCTGCCTGCCTGTCCCCTCCCAATCCCAGTCCTCCTGGTCACCTGGCCATGTCCTCTTGGCTCCTAGTTTCATTTCACCCTAAGACCCTCTCTCCACTCATTTCTTTTCTGAATAAGCACAGAGCCAAAGGGTCCAGGAGTGGAATTGTGCACTGGGCACATCCCTGGCCCATGGAGAAGCCCCATGGATGCCCTGGCACAGGTCCTGAGCAGGGCTGAGCCCACAGCTCTTGATGGCACCTCTGCTATCACACCCAGGGACAGTCCCACAGCTCTGCCAGCGTGGGCTGGAACCACCAGTATGAGCTGCAATGCACATTCCTGTGCCTCTGGAAATCTCACCCACCCCTCCCAGCTGGGGAACGTGCCTGGCACCACTGGCATCTCCATGGCTTGTGTCAGCCTCATCCTCAGCCCCAGGCAACAGCGCTGGCTTGGGAAGCAAAGACAACAGACTTGGGGTGGCTGGGCCCACACCAAAATGTTTTCTGTTTTCACTGCAGCTCAGCCCCTGGCAGTGCAGCAGGGCTGGCGGGGATGCAGTGCACAGACACACTCACGTGCAGCAGAGCAATGGGCACACGGGAATTTCACCCACTAGGACTTCACTGTCCTTGGGGAGATGAGGTGGGGAGCAGAGATGGCCTGGGAGAGGCTCCGTGGCTCTCTGTGGTTGGTGTCTGCTGAGTTTGAGGGATCATAGGGCCAGGACAGCAGTGGGGAGTGGGGCTGGAGGCTGGACCCCAGGTGGGACCATCACGGCTGGGATGATGATCCCAGTTCCTGCTCAGCCCCAGGTGGGACCACCATGCCTGCATGCTCAGCTGCGAGCCCCTGATCCCCCCCTGAGCCCCACAGCCCTGTTCACAGGTCAGAGCAGCTGTCCTGGACCTGGCTGACTCCACCACAGGGAACCACAGGCAGGTGCTGCCCTGTGGCCCAACCACCCCAGCACCCACCCTGGCTGTGGGAACCGTGGGAAGGGGACATGGCTTGCCTGACATCCCATTCCACACACCTCACACTGCCCCCTCAGATCTGACTGGAGGCCCCCCCCTCGTTCCCCCAGCAGAGCCTGGGTGCACTGTGGCTGTGCCCCAGGGCTGGAGACTGGCAAAGGGGAGAGCACCCAGGTGCCCCCAGACACCTCCTGTCCTCTCTCTGGGGTATGAAGAGAACCAGGGCAGTTCCTCCAGCCCCAGAGGCGCAGCCCAGCTTGTGCCACTCTGCTCCTGCTTCCCTGCCCTCAGCACAGCTGTGTCCCAGCTGCTCCATCTCCCACCCACAGGCTCTCCTGCCTCCTGCGCCCATGTCCTGGGTGAAGCCTTTGCCCAGCACCTCGGTACAGTGCAGCTGGGGAAGGGAAAGGAGCCACAGCTGGAGCCCTCCAGGCCCCATCCTGCCCCATGGAAGCACATCCAGGCACAGGGCTGGGACACGGTGGGGCTGGAGGCAGTGGAGGCAGTGGAGGCTGGCAGGGCTGGAGGCCTCTGGGTTGGGATCAACACCAGCTCTGATCCCAGCTGCGGCCAGCACGTGTCCAAGCACACGAGTGTGAGTGTGGAGCAATTTGCACGGCGAATGTGTGTGAGCACCTGAGCTCACCTGTGCGTGAGGTTGTCCTGGGCAGCAGAGCAGCGGCGGGCCCCTCCCGGCGCTGAGCTCAGCGTCTGACCCCGGCCCTGCTGACGGCTGCGCTCCCGCTCCACCTCAGCCCCTCCCCGGCATCCGCCCGGAGGGATGAGGAGCGTGGCCGCTCACACCCGGGCCGGCCCGGCCTCCTTGTGCCGCCCCTGCCGCTTCAGCAGTGCCACTGGCAGCACCGAGACCCCCAGAGCCGGGGCCTCCGCACTCTGCTGCTCACCCTTGGGCTGTCCGTGAGCCCGGACTGACGGCAGCTGGGAGAGATGGACACGGAAAAGGGGATTTGTGCTGCCTGGTGGGCAGCGAAGGCGAGTGCCAGGGGCTGCAGTGGAGGCACGTGATGGGATTTCGCGGCCGGTGGGAGCTCTGGACTGGAAGCAATTTGTGGTGGGTAGAGTGGCTGCTGCTGTGACCACTCACGGCTGTGACAGCTCAGCCCAAGCTCCCATCAACCCTAGTCGGCGCCAGCACTGTCCCCGCAGACCCTGCCGGCAGCCGGGCACAACCCTAACCCAAACCCTAACCCAAATCCTAGCCCTAACACTGACCCTAACCCCTAACCCAAACCCTAAACCTAACCCTGACTCTAACCCTAACCCCTAACGCTAACTCAAACCTAAACCCTAAACCTAACGCAAACTCCCAATACTAACCCTAAACCTAGCACTGACTCTGACCTTAGTCAAAACCATAACCCTAACCCTAACCTTGCCAGAGGCTGGGCACAACTTGAAACCTCATCCTGATCCTAACCCCTAACCCTGAGCCTAACCCAAACCCTAACCCTAAACCTAATCTTAACCCTTACCCTGACCCTAACCCGAACCCTAACGCCTAACCCTAACCCTAACCCTCACTCTGCCGGTGCCCCCCTGACACCCAGCTTGATTGGCCACCAACCCACCCACGCGGGGTTTGTGCTGTAGGACAACTCCTCCAACACAGAGTGACCCTATCCCGGCCCCTCTGGGCTCCCTATCCCCACAGCCAGTGTCACTGTGACCCCACTGGCACTGCAGGGGTGTCACCGGGGCTCCGGGAGCCGCAGTCGCCCCCAGGCGAGGGCAGAGACGCCAGGGCTGGCCGCTCCTCATCCTCGTCGGCAGCCGGGGAGCTTTGATGAAACCGCGCGTGCTTTGGTCGGATTTGCCCAAATCGCAAACTGCTGCTCATTACGGCTCATTAACACCACCACAGCCCCTTCCAGGCCCGCGGGCAGTCACAGCTGCCCTGCACGAGCAGGAGGAGTGTGGCACGGTACGGAACAACCCAGTACGACCCAGCACAATGCACTGGGTCCTGTGCTGCCCTGACAAGGACCTGTGACCCCACTCCTGCCTGCCCCTACAGCCCGGCAGTGAGCGCCGTGCCCCATGTCCATCTGTCCGGTCACTGGCCGCCACGTCCATCCATGCCCGGTGCCGCTGCAGCCCCGGGGCTGTGTTTGCTGATGGATTCGGGCTCCTCAGCGCCTCCCGTGAGCGACAACACCCCAGCCAAGGCCCGGGCAGCCGTCAGATACTTGAGCCGGTTTCTGGGACACGGAGCAGGGATGGGGACGGTGGCAGCCCCGCCAGGGAGGTTCAGCCCCTGCCCCTCTCCCCAGCCCCACTGGGGCTGCCTGACCCCATTCAGACATCACCCCACGAGCCCAGGGCACTGTGCCAGCTGGTGCTTCAGTGGGTTCTGCAGCTCTGGGAGCTCCAGGTGACCCTGCCCAGGCTCCTCTGCCCTTCTGGAGCACCAGGTCAGCACTGCTCATGCAGCAGGCACAGAAGGGAACACCCTGCCCAGGGGTTTGGCAGTGCCATTCCAATGGGAATGCCCCTCTGAGGCCTTGGGAAGGCTGACCTGGAACAGAGGCTGGACCGAGCTGGAGAATAAAGTGGGTATTTATTGAAAGTCCTCCAGGATCCACCTTGGGCAGGACAGAGCCTGGCCAGGGCTACACCCAAGGTAGACCCAAAATAGTCACAAAATGGATGACCAGTCATGAAGTCCTACATTTTTATAAGTTTTGGTTCATCTGCATATTGGGGTTTAATTGTCCAATTACAGCTTCAGGTTGTGACGTCCCATCCTTCTTGTTCCTCCCTTCTGCCCACCCTTGTTTGTGCTTTTGGGCCTGAAAGTTCTTCTTGGTCTGCACCAGGAAAAGAATTTGTTTTGTCTCCCTGCTCTGTGAATAGACCTGAGTAACACTGAATGTGAAGCCCAGAACTGCACCCCTAGGCAGCACAGAATCTGAAAAACACGAAAGCTCAAACTCAAAGGCATCACCTCCACCTGGGCTACACCACCAGTGCCAGGCTGCCTGCACCCACAGCAGGGCTCTGTGCCCACTGGCCCGTGTTGGGCTGCTCCCTGGGCTCACCCAGGCATCCCTGGATACCGGCACTTCTCCAGACAACACACTCCCACACACCATAAACATCTTACCCAAATACTGCATCCTCCGCAGAAACTCACCCTGCAGGGTGGTGGCAGAGGAGGCTCTGGCATGATCCCCCTGCCCCAGGGTCCCCAAAGGGCCTCTCTGCCCTGTGTGGTACCTGCTGCTCTCACAGGGCCTCCCAAGTTCCTGTGGCACTGTGGAGGGGGCTCAGGGGGCTCAGGGAGGAGCAGGAGCGGGTTGTTGGGCTGGCTGCAGGGTCTGGAGAGAGGGTGTGGAGCTGGTGACGGAGGCAGGGCAGGGGTGCTTGGGTGACTCAAGCAGCAACAGGATGGTTTGGGCATGTTTTGGGCAATTCAGGCTTCCTGCACATCCAGGGGCGTGGGCAAGAGTGTTGATAATTTCCGAGCTCAGGAGCTGGTCAGCTGTCACCTGGTCCCTCAGGCCCTTGAAGGTGACGTTAGCAGTGGAAACCTTTTCCTCCATGGTGGCTTTGATGGCCTCTCCCAGTCCTTGCAGGGGGAGAATTCCTGCCAGGAACTGCTGAGCGAGCTCAGCTCTCTGCTCACCCTGGATGTAGTCAGAGAAGAGCAGTTTCCAGAGAGACACCGACTTGCCCTTGAATTTCCCCACAGCAATGGGTACCTGCTCCACTCCAGGTGCTGTGGGGCCAGGGTCAGGCCTACACCGGGGTTCTCTTACTGAGGGGAGCAGGGAAGGGTCCCCCTCCATCCCAGCTGCTGTGGGGCCAGGGTCAGGCCTACATTGAGGTTCCATCAGCCCTGCACCTGCAGCCCAGGGTCCAGCCACTGGAACGAGGCACAGGGGCACTGCTGGCAGTGGGGAGGGTTTGGAGGGTGATGGAGAGGAGGATGAGGAGCTGCTGGGGATGAAGGCAGTGCTGACCCTGAGGAGGAAGGTCTCTGCCCTTCGCTGTCCCCTCCTCTGTGGAGGGCACAGCCCACCGGGACAGGGCCACCTCCTGCACCGCAGCCGTTCTGGGGTGGGTGAACCTCTTTCAGGAGGGACCCCATTTCCCAGAGGGAGCCGTGGGGAGGGTTGGTCCGCGAGTTCCTGCAAGGGTGTGTCATCTCCAGGGGCGGGGAACGGCCAGGTTTTAAACGCGCTCCGGTGCCGGGCAGGAAGCAGCGGCGGAGCAGCGGAACTCCGGGCACCTGGCGGGGGAGGCCGCAGCGTGAGCGCCGTGCGCAGGTAAGGAGAGCTCGGGCCGAGAACTCCGGGGGACGCTGCGGGGCACAGGAGCGCTCTGACCCTCTCTGGTGTGGGAGGAATGCGGCAGCGCTCCCGGTGCCGGGGTGGGGACAGCGGGATTAGAGCAGCAGCCGCAGGGGGCTGTCACACCCTGGGCACCACCAGCCGTGGCGGTCCCTGAGCCCGGCACGGCCCAGCAGCAGGACAGGAGGTGGTGGCTGCCCGGGCAGGACAGGCCTGTGATGCCCCGAGGCTCCGATGGCGCGGGCGGGCTCGGCGGGTGCTGGGGAAGGGGTGGGTGATGGGACAGGGCAGACGGGGGACTGACAGCATCCTCCCACCCTGCCCGCTGAAGTGGATCCACGGCGCGATGGGGTTGTCCCCGCTTCATCCCACAGCGGCCCCCTTGGGGCACCGGGCAGGACCCTGGCACTGCGGACCCTGCGCTGGGCAGGGCAGGGGCGCTGAGCTGCCCCCAGCCCGCTCAGAACAGGGCCCCCCGAAGCGCCCTCCCCGTTCCCATCACCCTCCGTCACTGTCCCAGAAAACTTCCCCCGAAACTTGGCCCCGCCAAGCTCCCACCCCCAACCCCAGCNGTGGATCCACGGCGCGATGGGGTTGTCCCCGCTTCATCCCACAGCGGCCCCCCTGGGGCACCGGGCAGGACTGCGTGCCCTGCGCTGGGCAGGGAAGGGGCGCTGAGCTGCCCCCAGCCCGCTCAGAACAGGGCCCCCCGAAGCGCCCTCCCCGTTCCCATCACCCTCCGTCACTGTCCCAGAAAACTTCCCCCGAAACTTGGCCCCGCCAAGCTCCCACCCCCAACCCCAGCCTCTCCCAGCGCTCTGCAGTCCCTGCCCCGGCAGAGAACTCCTCCGCCGACACCGTGTCCCGCACTCTGCCAGTAAAACCTGTCCCTTCTCCCGGTCCCTCCCCAGGGCCCTCGGCAGCCTCTCCCTCCCCAGCCGGTGCCGGTCCCTGGGTGCTCCCCGCGGGTGCAGACGTGCGGAGTTGTCCCGCGGGCCGAGGGTGCGAGGAAGGACCCTGAGAGGGGACACCCGTAGGTTCCACTGGGTGCGCGGGGACTTCCGAGTGTGGCACTGGGTACACGGGGACTCCTGAGGGTGGCACTTGATGCGCCGGGGCCGCGGCTCATAGCAGTGCCAGCGCATTCCCTGGCGCAGCCGGGAGCGAAAACCGCGGAGCACTGGGTACACGGGGAAGGGAGCGCTGCCCGCGTCGGGGAGAGACCGTGGCCCCGGGGAGGGCGGCAGGTGCCAACACCATTGCCAGGAATCTCGCTGCCTTCGTCGGCAGAGTCGGTTACTCAAAGTTTCCGATGGAACCTTCTGACGAAAGGGAGCGGAGCCCCACCCCCGCTGCGCGCCCACCGCCTCCTCCTGCCTGGGGAGGGGCGAGGGGCAATACCTGGACCCTCGGATTGCCCACCCGCCCAGGCTTTCAAACTTCCACAGTTCTAGGGGGCAATGCCCAAATTCCATCGGCGCCCCGGTGCCGGTGGCCACAGTGGATCTGGGGACCTGCGGGAACCTGCCTGGGGCTGTCCGGGTACCGGAATCACCCCGGTGCCGGTGTCCACGCCCGTCTCAGCTCTGGGACATGCGGAGACCTGCCCGGGGCTCTCCGGGGCCACACCGGTTCGGGGTCACGTCACTGCCGGGCTGAGCCCGGCTCCTTCCAAGGGCAGCACAGCCGGTTCCATCCAGCCCCGCATCTCTCTGCCCGGAAGGGGCCGCGGGGGCAGCCAGGGCTTTCCCGGCCGCAGGAGCGGGGCGGGCAGAGCCGGTGGGAGGTGCTGCGAGTCCCGCAGGTGTTTTGCATGCGGACGGCGCAGAGATGCACGCGTGGGCGTGGGCAGCCCGTGGGGCAGAGGAGACTACCCAGCTCCTCCCTGCCGGCCCACAGCGCAGGACAGAGCGGCTGTCCCGGCTCGCAGACAGCAGCTGGACCATCCCCCGCAGGACCCCCGCAGGACCCCCGTTCCCCCCAGGCAGGGACCCCCGGGGCTTCCTCGCCTCTCCCGGGCCNTCTTCCTCGCCTCTCCCGGTCCTTCCCGGAGGCAGGCGCAGCCCCGGGGCCTCCCGCCCGTCCGCGCCTCTTGGCGCCGGGGCCGGGCGCGATCCCGATCCTGCAAACACAAACAGCATTGCCTGGGCAGATCCGAGCCGCACTGACATCACCGGGCGGAGGGAGTCGGCTCCTGTCGAGACCTTTCTCCGGGCCGGGCAGGGAGCCCAGAGCGCGGCTGGGACAGAGGAGCGAGCAGGAGGAAAAGGTGCTGGCGTGGCCGAGGGGCACGGAGTGAGCTGGAGGGACAGACGGGGACAAAGCCCCGCTGGAGAGGCTGCTCCTGGGGCTGGCAGGGCCCGGGCACAGCACCCGCCGGCACCGTCAGGGCGCTTTTCCTCCCAGCGCTTGTTTACACGGGTGGAGCCGGGGAGGAGATGGGTCTGTGAGCTCCGGGCGATGAGGCAGGGCTGCTCCACACTGTCCCCAGTCCATGTGACCTCCGCGGCAGGATCAGTGCGGCTCTCCCTGGGGTTCTGTGTGATGAATACCTCGGGGCAGCCCTGCCCTGCCTGTGTCCTCGCAGCCGGGCCCGGAGATCGCCGTGGGCAGCACTGTGACCCAGGAGCTCGGGCAGGAGCATCTCCTTGGTCCTCCGCAGCACTTGGTGCTGGCCCGTGGCCTCACCCGGCCCTGCGGGGCCAGTCCAGCCCTAAGAGACCTCGCTTGGCACCGGGGCCGGGGCTCTGCCTCAGGGGATGGTGTTCAGGGGGAATAAACCATCGGAGCTGTCCCCTTGCTCCTCAAAGCTGCTCCAACCCTGCAGCCTCCACCTGCGGGACATCCCCCTGTGCTGCAGGGCATCCCCCTGTGCAGTTATTAAAGTTGTCAGAGTCCAGTTATAAAAGTTGTTAGCCTCCAGTTATTAGAGTTGTTAGGATCCAGGTATTAGCATTGTCAGGATCCAGTAATTAAAGTTATCGGGATCCACTTATTAAAGCTGTTAGGAATGCCTCTTCCCGAATTAAGGTGCAAATGAGACCATATTGCCAAAGTCAGTAGTGTGGGTTTTATTTGACAGCAAATGTGCAAGAGAGAGGGAGAAAGAAATAGAAAATAGGTGGGGGGACAGAAGGAGAGTGACAGAGACAGAATAAAGAAAATATCACCATCCGTAGACCCCAGTGATGCTCCACTCATCCCCTCTCCAGCTGATGTTCTTGGTAGTGAAAGTCCCCCTGGAGAGCACAGAATCTGATTGATAATGGTTATTATTAATAAGGGTTAATTTATGCTCAGGCCAGTAAATCCCCTGGGTGGGGTGTGTTTGCCACTGTCTCTTACAGCAGGCTCAGGTTTGTCACGTGCAGCCCTGTGGTGCTTCAGGAATGACCCTGGGGGGCACCTGGGGAGTCTCTGATGGATGAAGACCCCCCTCAGCTGGCCCTCACGTGGATGTCCTGTGGATGTGGCCTGCCCAGGGCTGGGGGCTCCACAGGCAGGTGATGTAAGGGAGGATGGGATGGGGTTACTGCCCTTGAGCAGAGGTTACACCACACTGAAACTTCGCCCACCTCACTTTGGGGGGAAAATCCCTGCAAACCTGCTCCCAGCAAATGAGTCTGGGGGCTATGGCCTTGCCCACCCCAGGGCAAGACAGGGATGGTTCCCAGCATGGCTGCTGGGTTCAGCTCACTTTTTTTTCCTTGTTTACCTGTTTTTTTCTCCCCTGGAGAATGGGTTTGCCTTTATCTAATCTCAGCAATTCAGCTTTTAGTCCAAAGTTCCAGTCTGGCATTCTTTAGGGAGGGGTGGGCTTCGACGAGTGAAAAATTTTCAATCAGTGTTTGAGGCACAAACTATTTCAGTCCCTGACACGAGTGCCTCCTGCAGCTCTGTGAGCAGGAGGGCAGGTTTGGATCAGGCAAAACCTCACCCTGAGGGAGCCCTGGAGGCTCTTTGCCTTGGTGGCCACTGCTCACTGAGATGGACCCTCTGCCTTCCTTGCCTTGCCTGGACCGGATGAGCAGGGGGGACAGTGGAGAGACAGGGGGGTTGTGCAGCAGTCATGCGGGAGGACACAACCCCAAAATCACAGAGTCATGGAATGGTTTGGGTGAAGAGGGACCTTAAAGCCCATCCAGTCCCACCCTGTGACACGAGCAGGGACACCTTCCACAGGACCAGACTGCTCCAAGCCTCATCCAACCTGGCCTGGAAAACTTCCAGGGATGGGGCAGCCACAGTTACTCTGTGCCAGGGTCTCCTCACCCTGCCAGGGAAGTATTTCTTCCCAAAATCCCATCCATCCCTGCACTCTGGAAGCCATTCCCTGTGTCCTGTCCCTTCATCCCTGTCCCCAGTCCCTGTCCAGCTCTCCTGGAGCCTCTTTAGGCCCTGGCAGGGACTCTGAGCTTTCCCTCGAGCCTTCTCCTCTCCAGGTCAACATCCCCAGCTCTCCCAGCCTGGCTTTAGAGGGGCTCCACCCCCTCCATGCCTTACCCTGGAATCTGTCCAGCAGCTTCAGGTCCTTCCTAAGCTGGAACCCCAGGGCTGGGGGCAGCTCTGCAGGTGGGGTCTCACCTGAGCACCGGGGCAGAGGGGCAGAATTGCCCCTTCCCCTGCTGCCCCAGGGCACGGGGGATCTGGGAGTTCCAGTGCATGTGGAGCTTCTCATCCCGACTCCTCAAGTTTGGCCAGACCCCTGAGGATGACACAGCAGGTTTGGACACGCTCAGCCTCTGGCGGCCACTTCCTCCTGCCTGAGAATATTTATGTTTCTCATTTCCCTGTATTTAACATGCAAACCATGGATAAGTTGGTTTCTCACTGAACTGTCCCCACTCTCTCTCTCTCTCTCTCTCTCCCCCCCCAGAGTCCTGAGAGCTGTGGAAGGCGTGCAGCAGCAGCAGGATGGAGAGCGAGCCAGCACTGAATGGCCACACTGTTCCCAACTCTCCAGGGGAAGACACATCGGGGGCAAACTCCATGTGGCAGGACACAATGCCGTGCAAGCAGCAAAAAGCAGCTGGCAGGGCTGTGGCAGCTCCCAACGCTCCCGGGGAGCCCTCAGAGGCAGCTGGCAGCATTGCAGGCATGTATGTAGAGTCTTCAAAGAGGATAATGAGCTTTTATGAGGCCACCAGAGAGCACCTACTGAGCCTGGACTTGGCCCTCTGCCTCCTCGAGGCCCAGGCAGCCACAGGCTCCATCTGTGACCCACTGGGGAACCGTCGTGTCCCTGTGGCCGAGGCCGTGCGGACGGGGCTGGTGGGGCTGGAGCTGAAGGAGAGGCTGCTCTTGGCAGACAGAGCTGCCTCTGGCTTCGTGGACCCCTACACGGAAGAGAAAATCTCCCTGTACCAGGCAATCCAGAAGGAGCTGGTGGGGAGGGAGATGGGAATTCGCCTGCTCCAGGCCCAGGTGGCCACCGGAGGCATCATCGACCCGGCCACCGGCAGCCGGCTCCCGGCAGAGGTGGCCTGTGAGAGGGGATATTTGGATGAAGAGATGAGCCAGCTCCTCTCTGACCCCAGCAACGAGGAGAGCAAAGCCTTCCTGGACCCAAGCACGATGGAGAAGATCACCTATTCGGAGCTGAGGAAGAGGTGTGTGGTAGATCCAGCCTCAGGCTTCCTCCTCCTGCCACTGCAAATCACATTCCCCGGGCTGGCAGGGAGGGTGAGCAGCAGGGACCTGATGGACTCTGGCATCATCAGCCCTGATGTGTTCCGAGGCCTCGAGGAGGGAAGAGTCTCTGCCCAGGAGGTGGCAGAGAATGACATTGTTCAGCGCTTCCTGCATGGGACCAGGAGTGTGGCTGGTGTGGTCCTGCCCTCTGGGGAGCAGAAAAGCCTTTACCAGGCCCTGAGGGAGCATCTCCTTGTGCCTGGCGCTGCTCTCATGCTCCTGCAAGTCCAGGCCTCCACCGGCAGCCTGACAGACCCCCTGAAGAACAAAAGCTACTCAGTGGATGAGGCTGTCAGGGTCGGTCTTGTGGGCCCAGAGCTTTATGAGAAACTGTCTTCAGCTGAGAAAACCATCACTGGATACAGGGACCCCTCCACTGGAGAAATGCTCTCTCTGTTCCAAGCCATCAGGAGGGGCTTTGTCCCCAGGGATCACGGCCTTTGCCTTCTGGAGGCTCAGGTGGCCACGGGAGGAGTCATTGCTCCAGGCAGGCACCTCCGTGTCCCCATGGAGACAGCCTGCGAGTGGGGGCACATGGATGAGGCCACCAGGCAGCTCCTCTCCAGCCCTCCTGAGGACCTGAAGGGGTTCTTCCATCCTGGCTCCAAGGAGAAGCTGAGCTACATGGAGCTGCTCCAGCGCTGTGTCACTGACCCCAGCACGGGGCTCCTGCTGCTGCCACTCACCGGGGATGGCAGCGAAGGATCACAGGGAACTCTCAGCTTCTTTGACCACAGGACCCAGACAGCTCTGGAAAACATACAGGTACCCATTGCCGTGGGGAAATTCAAGGGCAAGTCGGTGTCTCTCTGGAAACTGCTCTTCTCTGACTACATCCAGGGTGAGCAGAGAGCTGAGCTCGCTCAGCAGTTCCTGGCAGGAATTCTCCCCCTGCAAGGACTGGGAGAGGCCATCAAAGCCACTGTGGAGGAAAAGGCTGCCACTGCTAATGTCACTTTCAAGGGCCTGAGGGACCAGGTGACAGCTGACCAGCTCCTGAGCTCAGAAATTATCAACAAAGATTTGTTCAAGAAGCTCAAGGAGGGAGAAACCTCGGCCAAAGAGGTCGTCAGCATGGACACTGTCAGGAAGTACCTGCAGGGCACAGGAAGCATTGGTGGGCTGCTGCTCCCTGACTCCCAGGAGAAGATCAGCATCTACCAGGCAAAGAGGAAGGGACTTCTAAGGCCAGGAACATCCCTGATTCTCCTGGAGGCTCAGGCTGCCACGGGGTTTGTCATTGACCCTGCTGCCAACAAGAGGTACTCCGTGGACGAGGCTTTACGGGCAAATGTCATTGGCCCCGACGTTTACGACAAGCTGCTGGCTGCGGAGAAATCCGTCACTGGCTACAGAGATCCTTACTCAGGGGCCAAGATCTCCCTGTTCCAGGCCATGCAGAAGGAGCTGATCGTCAGGGATCATGGCATCCGTCTCCTCGAGGCCCAGATCGCCACTGGCGGCATCATTGACCCTGTCAACAGCCACCGCATCCCCGTGGAGGTGGCCTACAAGCGCGGCTACTTCGACAGGAAGATTAATTTAATCCTCTCTGACCCCAGTGATGACACCAAGGGCTTCTTCGACCCCAACACCCACGAGAACCTGACCTACCTGCAGCTGAAGGAGAAGTGCATCACTGAGTCCTCCACTGGGCTCTGCCTCCTCCCTCTGAACAGCAGGAAGCGGCAGTTTGTCGATGAGGCCACCAGGCAGGTGTTCAGGGGCTCCTGGCTGCCCGTCAGGTTTGGGCGCCTGCGGGGGCAGAAGGTCTCCATGTGGGACCTGCTGAACTCCGAGTACTTCAGCGAGGGGAGGCGCCGGGAGATCTTCAACCACTTCCAGCTGAGAAAGCTCAGCCTGGAGCAAATCCGGCTCATGTTGGAGGAGGAAATGAAGAAATGGGCCCCCATCAAGTTCCCAGCATTGAGGGGCAATGTCAGTGCTTATCACCTGATGGAAACTGGTGTCATCGACAGGGCCCTGTTCGAGCAGGTGCTGGAGGGGTCTGTCACCCCAGAGCAAGTCCTGCACATGGACTCTGTCAGGAAGTACCTCTATGGCTCAGGCAGCATTGGGGGGATTGTGCTCCAGCCGTCCAACCAGAGAATGAGCATTTATGAGGCCATGAAGCAGAACATTGTGGTGCCAGGAGTAGCCCTGCCCCTGCTGGAGGCCCAGGCTGCCACGGGCTTCATCATCGACCCCGTGAACAATCAGAAGCTGCGTGTGGATGAGGCTGTCAAGGAGGGAGTCATTGGGCCAGATGTCCATGAGAAGCTGCAGCATGCGGAAGGGGCCGTGACGGGTTACAAGGACCCTTTCACGGGCAAGAAGATCCCTCTTTTCCAGGCCATGAAGAAGGGCCTGATTGCGGATAAGCAGGCCATGCAGCTCATGGAGGTGCAGATGGCCACGGGAGGCATCATTGACCCAGTGTGTGGCCACCACATCCCCCTTGAGTCAGCCCAGCAGCGAGGCTGCCTGGATGAGGACATGAGCAAGGCCCTTTCCAAGCCCAGCGATGACCACAGAGTCTTCTGCCTCCCAGACAGCAAAGAGAGCGTGACCTACGCTGAGCTCATCCAGCACTGCCAGAAGGACGATGTCTCCGGCTTCCACTTGCTGCCCCTGGCACAGGCAGTTGCTCCTGCCTACACCGATGAGCAAATCCAATGCATTTTCAAGGAAACCACAGTGAAGGAAAAAGGAGTCTCCCTCTGGGATCTCATGCACTCAGGATATTTCACCGAGGAGCAGAGGAGCGACTTCACGGAGAGGTTCCGGTTGGAGGAGCTCTCACTGGAGCAGCTGATTGCTCTTGTGCTCAGGCTGGTGGGGGAGATGGAGATGAAAGCCAGGACCCAGATCTCCCTGGAAGGCCTGAGGGGCAGCGTTCCTGTGGTCTGGTTGCTGGACACAGGCATCATTTCTGAGAAGACTTTTGAAGAACTGGCTCAGGGTGTAAGAACTCCCGAAGAAGTGGCCGCAATGGAGAGCGTGAAGAGGTACTTGAAGGGCACAGGCAGCATTGCTGGGGTCTTTGTAGAGGCCTCCAAACAGAAGATGAGCTTCTATGATGCCATGAAAAACAATCTCCTCCTCCCTGGGGCTGCTCTGAGGCTGCTCGAGGCTCAGGCAGCCACAGGATACCTGACTGACCCCGTGACAAACCGGAGGCTGAGTGTGAGGGACGCCGTGAGAGCGGCGGTTGTTGGAGAAGAGCTCACCGAGAAACTCCTTCTGGCTGAGAGGGCTGTGAGAGGCTACACTGACCCCTACACTGGGAGCTCCATCTCCCTGTGCCAAGCGCTCAGGAAAGAGCTCGTCCCCCTGGCAGAGGCTGTGCCCTTGCTGGAGGCCCAGCTGGCCACAGGAGGGGTGGTGGATCCCATCCACCACCTCCACCTGCCGCTCCAGGCTGCCTGCAGGTATGGCTTCTATGATGAGGACCTGAACCAAACCCTCTCCCAGCTGGATGACAGCACCAAGGTCTTTTTTGACCCAAACACCAAGGAGAACGTGACCTACCAGCAGCTGAAGGACCGGTGCATTCATGAGGCTGAGTCGGGTCTGTGGCTGCTCCCTCTGTCAGAAAATGCAATGTTCTGTGTGGATGAGCAGACCATGAAGGTGCTGAAATCTGTGACTGTTTGTGTCAACGTGGGGCGGTTCAAAGGACAGACTGTGTCTGTCTGGGACCTTCTCAATTCTGAGTATTTCTCAGACAGCAAGAGGAGAGAGCTGGTACAAAAGTACAAAGATGAGAAGGCTGAAGTGCTGCAGGAAATCACAACGAGTATCACCACAATCATCCAAGAGACTGAGGCACAAGGCAAGAAGTTTGCATTCAAGGGCCTGCGGAAAAGAGTGTCTGCCAGTGACCTCTTCCAGTCCCAGCTGATAGACAAAAAAACCCTCGACGAGCTCAATCAGGGGAAGAAAACAGTTAAAGAAGTCACTGAGATGGAGTCTGTCCGCAGGTACCTGGAGGGCAGTAATTTCATAGCAGGGGTTGTCATACAGCCAAGCAATGAGAAGATGAGCATCTACCAGGCCATGTGGAAGGGCATCCTGAGGCCAGGGACCGCCCTGGTGCTGCTGGAGGCACAGGCAGCCACTGGTTACATCATCGACCCCGAGAAGAACAAGAAGTTCTCAGTGGAGGAAGCGTTAGAGGTGGGCCTGATTGGAGGGGAGATTTTCGAGAAGCTGCTGTGTGCGGAGAGAGCTGTGACGGGCTACACTGACCCCTACACCAAAGCCCCAATGTCCCTGTTTGAAGCCATGAGCCAAGGGCTGATTGTGAAAAGCCACGGTATCCGCCTGCTGGAGGCCCAGATCGCCACCGGCGGCATCATCGACCCCGTGCACAGCCACCGCCTGCCCGTGGAGGTGGCCTACAAGCGCGGCTACTTCAACCAGGAGATGAACCAGATCCTGTCTGATCCCAGTGATGACACCAAGGGCTTCTTTGATCCCAACACCCATGAGAACCTCACATATATGCAGCTCCTGGAGAGATGTGTCCAAGACCCAGAGACTGGGTTGTACATGCTGCAAGTTGTAAAGGAGGGAGGAAAGTATTTCTACATTGATGAGTCTACCAAACAGGCTTTGCGCTCAAAGCTCCTTCAAGTGAAAGTTGGAAAGTTTAAGGACCAAACAGTTTCTGTCTGGGAAGTCCTCTGCTCTCACTACATCTCAGAGCAGAAAAGGAAAGAGCTGGTGATGCAGTACAAAAGCAAAACACTAAAGCTGGAAGAGCTGATATCCCTCATCTTAAAAATCATTGAGGACACAGAGCGAAGAGGAGAAACCCTCAAGGTCAAAGGGCTGCGGGGGGAGGTGTCAGTATCAGAATTGTTCAACTCTGAGATAATCGACAAGAAAACTCTGGATCAGCTGCAGGACGGGAGTCTCACACTTGCCAGCCTCACAAAGAAGGAAACCATCCAAAGATACCTGGATGGCACTGGGTGCATTGCTGGAGTTCTCCTCCCAGTGAGGAAAGAGAAGATGAGCATCTACCAGGCTCTGAAGAAAGGTCTTCTCACAGAGCAATGTGCACTGGGGCTGCTGGAGGCACAGGCAGCCACCGGCTTCCTCCTAGACCTCCGTAATACCCAGAAGCTCTCCGTGGACGAGGCTGTATCCTCTGGGATGGTGGGCAGTGAGCTGCATGAGCAGCTGCTGTTGGCAGAGAAAGCCGTGACAGGATACACAGATCCCCAAACAGGACGTAAAAGATCTCTCTTCCAGGCTGTAAGACAGAAGATAGTAGTCAGGGATCACGGCATCCGCCTGCTCGAGGCCCAGCTTGCCACTGGTGGCATAATTGACCCCGTGCACAGCCACCGTGTCCCTGTGGAGGTGGCCTACAAACGTGGACACCTGGATGAGGATATGTTCCTCCTGCTTTCAGATCCAGACCATGGAAGCAAAGGCTTTATAGATCCAAACACTCAGGAGAAGATCAGTTACAGCCAGCTCCTGCAGAGGTGTGCCAAGGACAAGGAGAGTGGCTGGTACCTGCTGCAGGTCCAGGAGAAGGAAGGCGAATATTTCTACATTGATGAGCAAACGAAAAATGCCCTGTTGTGTACAAAGGTCCAGGTGCCTGTAGGAAAATACAAGGGACAAGTGTTATCACTGTGGGAGCTTCTCTGCTCCGAGTACATCACAGAGGAGAAAAGAAAAGAACTGGTGAAAAAATACAAACTGGAATCCCAACACATTGTGCAAGGAATCATTGAGACAATCCTGAAGATCATTAGAGAAAAAGAAGAGGCCAGAAGTGATGTCTGGTTCCAGGGAATCCGACAGCAAATCACAGCATCAGAACTGCTCAGTGCAAAAATAATTACAGAGGAAACAATAGAAAAACTCCAGGAAGGAAAAAAGACAGCACAAGAAATAGCACAAACAGAGAGTGTGAGGAGGTACCTTGAAGGAACTGGAAGCATTGCTGGCGTGCTGGTGCCCTCCAAGGCTGACCCAGGCAAGACGGAGAAGATGAGCATCTACCAGGCCATGTGGAAGGGCATCCTGAGGCAGGGCACGGCGTTGGTGCTGCTGGAGGCTCAGGCCGCCACCGGCTTCCTCATCGACCCGGTCAAGAACCAGAAGCTCTCTGTGGACGAGGCCGTGTCCTCCGGGCTGGTGGGCAGTGAATTAAAAAACAAACTCCTCAGTGCTGAGAAAGCTGTGACAGGGTACACCCACCCCTACACAGGACAAAAGATGTCCCTGTTCCAGGCCATGAAGAA
>VWZU01005098.1:549422-567216 GCA_013397095.1 Sterrhoptilus dennistouni | reverse complement strand
GGGAAAGGGAAAGGGAAGGAAAGTCCTCAGTGGAAGCTGAGCCTCCTGGGCTGGTCTGGCTTCCACTGGAGCAGCTGCCATTGGGCACCAGCCCTCAGCTGTGGGCCTGGAGAGCTGAAGTCTCTGAAGAAAAAGGTGCTGGGCACCCTGAGAGCCCTGCAGCTCTCAACACCCCCACTTGGCCATGGGTGGACAAAGGTCTGTGTGCCCCCACAGCTCCCAGGCCTTAGAAACTCCTGCTCAGAGCTGTGAGCTGAACTAGCAACATAGGGAAAGGAGGTAAAATGGAGAGCTTCTAACTCTTCCCAAGGTTATTTAAGCAATAATTACCCAATAAGGAGGTAACACCTGTATTATTTATGTTTCTGGCCCAATAAAGACCACCCAAGGCCAACAATGTGGATCTTTTTCACCCAATTACAGAAAACCACCCAAACCCATGAAGAAGAAGGAAGAAGAAGGAAGAAGAAGGAAGAAGAAGAAGGCAAAGAAGAAGGACAAAGACAACACCCCAAATCTTCCATCTTGACTCTCATCCATTACTTTACACTAAACCCCCCAATTTAAAGTTTCTAGGATTCCAACACATTACAACAATAAAATTGCTGTAAAAAGAGAAACCACACAGGAGTAGAGGACAGAGAGGAGCTCTGCCCAAGGCAGCACAGAAATAAGCTCTAGCAGGTCTCTCTTATGAGTTTTTCAGTGCACCCTCCCTCTCCCAGGAGACACATCAAAGGCAGATGAGGAGATCAGCCTGCTGGAGCCCGCTTGCTCAGCACGGCAAAATTAATTAAGAGGGTGGGAGAAAGAGCCAATCCGAGTGTGATTCTGTCAGGGAGCAGGGCACTCACAAACGGGAATGCTAATTCAGGAGTTTCTTGGTTGCTTTCACACTTGCCAAAGAGGGAGATGGGAGCATGATTCAGGTTTGGCAGGGACTGGGTTTGGATGTCCCTGGCGTGTCGCGATAGCACATCCAACCACGGCTCCCTGGGAGCCAAAAACTCACTCAGAAGAGCCTCAGCCCCTGCGATAGAGACTTTGAAGAAAAGCACATCGGTGTTTTGGTTGCTGCTGTTTCAGAGAACAAAGCAGAGGTGAGGCCTCACACAGAACAGGAGAAGCCACAAACAGGGACCTCTTACCTTGTTATCACTGAGCATCTCTCTAGAGCAAGATAGGCAGAGCCAACAAACAATTCAGGAGAAATTAATTCAATTGTACTTGACATAATAAGCACTAATACATCAATACCACTTTTCTATCCACTGAACACTACAGGGTTGGAGGTGGGACAGCCAAAGCAGCAGGAAGACAAAAATATGAAATGGAAAACTCGTAAAATGCAGGATTTCCAGGTGCTGTAGTGGGGAATCCCTGGAAATGGTCATAAATTAATTAGATTAAAGATGTACAGCCCTCACTCCAGGGGTATTGTCGCCCTTCTATTTTTTCCTGCTCATAATTCAAACAGGAGATGAAGCATCTGAGCCCAGTCTGGGACTAATAATTTAAAAATAAAAGATAAATATGTTGAGGTTTTATAAATAGAAAGAAGACCATGACATTATAAATAAGTTTTATTATCTGTGTTATTGTAAAGTTTATCTGCTCAAGCTCCTGCCCTTTGCAGATTGCTCCTATTCATTATGTATTCAGGTGCATTAAAAATTCCTTGGGAAAGGGACTTTGTGCAAGAAGAACCCCTGAACCACAGTTTATGGAGAGTTCTGCAGCCCTGAGGCTCATCTCCACTGAGTCAATTGCCTGTGAATATTTAGAAAACCATCACTGCACTGCATCCACTCTCAGTGGATTTTTTGGACCACATGAGGGGTGCATTAATCTTTGTATTCCCTTCTTTTTCCTGATCATGGATATTCCAGTCACGGCACCATACAGTTTGAAGAGCACAGTACCTTTTAAAATTATGCCCAAAGATGTGTAAGAGTGATATTCCAACAGCTGGCAGGTCTGGACCACCTGTACAGAAGCACAAAGATTTAGCCCAATAAACTGGTCCACTAATGCAGCGTTTTCTAGGGGCAGGTGGATGATTATCAGGCCACATCTGCCCTGTAGTTAAGCAAAGTAGTGCCTGTTTCATCTGGAGTATAAAAGGTGCTTTGTTCAAGTCATACAGAGCCACGTATCAGCAATGTACATTAATAACTGATAACATAAATATCCAGTGCGTTTAATATTATCAAACTAATTATGTGTTGGTTTGCCAGGAGTGAAGGTGAGCTTTAAAAATCCGAGATGACACGATTACCACTGAGTGAGACGTTCTTGCTCATCCTGAACACACACTAAAAGCAGAGGTGACTGAGACAAGCCACCAGGCTGGAAGCCAACCTTCTTTCATGCATTGAATTTGTGCTGGAAATTCTAATGAACCCATCTTGACAAGCTGAAGCAGTGCTGCTCTGGCCAGAGGTCTCCAGCTCACTCTGAGGTAGCTGTGAAAGTATTAACTTGTTGAAGGGTCACTCAATGCACACAGCACATATTCCCTCTAAAGCAAGCATTGCAAAAAACATTGACTGACATAAAAATTTTGCAGTCAAGATGCAAAAGAAAAATAAAATTAACTTGCTGCCCTTACTATAATGGTACTGTAGATAGAGCTTATTCAACTCATGGACCTGCTCCACTCAGGCAGAGAAGTTCTCTGAGGCTGAAACACGGCATGTACCAACCTCTGTGAGAGAGCTGGTGTTAAATGGGGTCAGAGCTGCATTTGCTCTGGGGAGAAGAAAGGCTCACTTTGAAGACAGGCTGGTTACCCTGTTTTTCTTCCTACACCACAGCTTTCAAATTGCAGCTAGAACTTGAAGGGAGCTGTTCCCACAAGCTCTCCAGCCCCAAGTCTCCACCCAAGAGGCTTGAGTAAATAGCAGAAGCTCTGGATATGAATCAGATGGAAAAGATTCATCCCCCTCTGCTAGGTCTGAGTTCAAAGGCACCCATGGCTGAAAATCTAAATCAAGATCACTATCTGTGTGTGAGGGCAGGATGGAGTGTTCAGCACCAGTGAACTGCTCACCCTTCCATGCTCAGGTGTGGTGCAGCAGGTTGTGTGCACCATTCTACACAACACTGAGAGGAGGAGAGAGGTGGAGAACTGTGGTTGTTTTGGGAGACTTTCTTTCCTCTGTTTCCTGTCTCTTCTTCAGTTCCTCTAGCTGAAAATCTCGCACCTGACCTCTCAGTATCAGCACTCAGCCTCACAGCCAGAGGAAGAGTGAGATGATGAAGATGATGAAGAGTGTATGACAGAGAGCAGAGCGCTCAGCCTCAGGTCCATGGTCCTTCTCCTTGTTTGTACCAAGACACAGAGCAGACTCTCAGCAGGAGCAGTGTGCACAGTCCATTCCTGCTGAGCACACACCAGACCTGAGCTCTGTCCCTGGTGACATTTTGCTCCAACACACAGGTGACATCCTGAGCAGGCACAGCCCGTGCTCCAAACACAGCTCGCTGATTTCCACCTGGGGAAAGCATGTCTGGCCATCACCAGCTCATGTAGACATGGCCACAAATGAGAAATGCAAAAGATGCACAAGGGCAAAGAGTGTCCCTAGACCATGGAGTGTGACAATGACAGTGAGTGGCTGAGAGCACAGGTGTCTCTGCACACCTACAGTGACACAGCTCTTCATGTGTGACGTTTGTGCAGGTCACAGCAGCGCGTCTGTGCTCCCTTGTGTGTTCAGGCACATCCTGACTCCTCAGCAGCACAGGTCCCCCACTTGTGAGCTGATGCTGGAGTACAGCTGGAGCCCACAGCCAGGGTGTGCCTGTACCTCCCTCTGTGAAGTTGTCTGGTTTATTATCTATAAAACAGAACACCTGGGAAGATGAGCCAAATAGTATTAGATACAATCAGATACTTTCTGTCTTCAGGTGCCACCCATGTGCACGCCTCCCCTACCAGCTGTGGAGTGAACCTGCTAACAATTCTATTAATAACGAGCAGTGTAAGTAGGTGAACTGGATGAACTTGTGTGAAAGCAAAAGCCCAGAGGTAGATTGGTTCCTCTGTTCAAAGCAAACAGATAACTATCCCAGGCTTCAGGCAACTCTTCCCCCCTTTCCCACCTCCTCCTTTGGGGCATCTCCAGACATGTCCAGGGTGGTGCAGCCTGTCAAACAGACATTTCATTGGCCAGGCATAAATTTAAAAAAGGAATCACAAAGCCACCAATGACCCTGCAAAATGCCAAGTGCCAGGACTTCCTCTGAGGACTCTCCTTCATATTCATCTTCACTCTGTGTGTCACTGTTGGTACACGAAAGTAAAACTCTTTGTTGCTCAGAGTTGTGTCTTCAGCTGCCTGAAGTCCCCAGCTGCCTGCAGTGCTGTTGGAACCCTCGAGCATTTAATCCTGACTCTGGCAAAAAAAGAAGATAAAACGCAACACAGAACCACTGCCAGGTGCCTGTGAAATCACAAGGCTGAGCACAAAGCAGTTCACAGGTAGAGTTCACCACTGACCACAGGAGAGCACCATGGGCACCCTTTGCCAGGTGTCTGCTGGTCCCTGGAGCCCTTTCACTCCTGATGCAACTCCTGAGTTTTGTGTCAGTGCAGGGAAGAGCAAGGGACAGGCTCTGGATTGCAGCATTGGGAGTCTGGAGCAAGGGACAGGCTCTGGATTGCAGCATTGGGAGTCTGGAGCAAGGGACAGGCTCTGGATTGCAGCATTGGGAGTCTGGAGCAAGGGGACAGGCTCTGGATTGCAGCATTGGGAGTCTGGAGCAAGGGACAGGCTCTGGATTGCAGGGTTGGGAGTCAGTGACTCTTCCATCTGAGCAATGGGGATGGGAGGCTCTTGGACACACATTTTTGTACCCTTGACAATAACAAAAATCTGGGGTTTTGGCTTTGAGGGCTGTGATTGTTAAGGGGCCACAGCTCAGCACAGTGTGATGAGTAGGACACTTCCAGAGAGGAAGAAAGACTTGGCTTAGGACCACGAGGACTGAGGAAGGACGTTCTCCTCCTCAGCAAGATTTTGGATGCCTTGAGCTGCTGGTGTGCTTGTGAAATGCTCTTCTCTTGCCTCTCCTCCCTCCTCAGATCTAAGAACAGGTACAGGCAGGGCTGACATTGTGCCTCAAATGAAACACTTCAATTAGCTGTTTTGGGGGTTGTAAAATAACTTTGAGGTGTTACATACTCATACTTGCAGTAGCATCTCTGGGATATAAAACCTCCCTTTCCTTCTAATTTACTGGTTTTTCAGAATGCAGATGGATTCAGGCCAGAAAGGATCTCCCACAAGTCCAGCTGGGCTCTCAGAGGGGCTTTTTAATTTTGTGTAGTTCTCTCTGTGAAATAAAACAGGGTTCATTTCAGATTAGCATGCAGTCTTTTAGATTCTGGAGTTTTCTGCCTGTCATTCATTATGGGTAAGATTTTCAACAGCTTTTAAAACAGCTTCAAGTAGAATTTTGCAGTCAAGAGCAAGGATTTTTAGAAGCATCTGTGTAAGGTAAAGGTTTCATTCCTGTCGCCACTTAGCTGCCTTTCCAGCACCATTCCAAAATCATGGAAAAGAAGTAATGAAAAAATCTTCAAACTATACAATAAATATTGTTGCTGTTTGCTCCATAAATTGGAAGCAACCAGAGAGAAGAGTGCAAAAAAATAATAGGAATGCAGATTAAAAATCAGTTCCTTTGCATTGTGAGCTCTCAGAGAACAAAGAAAATGAAGGCAAAACCAGAGGTGCAATTCCTCTGAGAAAGAAAAAGGAAAGGTTAAGGAGCCATGAAGAATATTTCTATACTACTGAGAGCATCAGGACAGGAAGGCAGAACCAGCATGAAGACTTGCCAAGGAATCCCTTAATACCCCAGGAAAGTAAATTGTAATTTGATTTCTGCCTTGAGCACCCAGTCCCTACCCTTAACTAACAGCACTTTCAGCTGGTGAGGTGTTTGTGTTGCTGCAGGGAGGTTGAGCTTCCACTGTCAGTGTTGTCCTGACTGCATCATCACATCACAACTCAGTGCTCTTGTGCCAAATGGTGCCATGGTCCTGTCCTGTGTTTGTCAGTGCTCAGGAAAAAGAATTCCTTGTTTCCGTGCACCAAAAAAAAAAAAAAACAAGTGGAAGGCTTGTGTGATCCTTCCTTTGTGTGAGGAGTTGATTCTTTTATAAACACATCATGTCCTCCACCTAAAGGTGCTATGTGCTCCAAAAGAGCCAAATATATTAGCATTCTTTAACCATAACTTTTGAAGTCGACATTTGACTACTTTTGCATTTCTTCTAGCTTGTAGTTAGACAACTCCTAATTCTATGGGGAAAGCAAAGACTATAAAATGCCAGAGCTTCACTCTGCTGAAATAACATTAGTGAAATATCAAGTCCTTTATGATGTCATGAGGGATTCCTTAATATGACTATAGCCTCCTAATGACATCATAAAAAACAACTGCAACATCAGAAAACAGCCAAGGGTCATCAATCAGCCCATCCTCTCTCCTACTCACCAGGGGCAGCAGCCCAGCTTGCTCCTATCTGCTTTTTTTATGAGCAGTGCTGTCCTCTGAATAGCACACAGAGAAGAGACTAATAATCATACAAATATCAGGGAGAGCGGTCAATCATCACCTGAAATGTTCAGTGCACCTGAGGGAAATTCGGGTGCTGCAGCCTGAAGAGTCTGCAAGTTTAGCATGTAAAAGAGACAGCACCACTGCCTTGGAGGTGACCTGGCATTCTCTGGGCAGCAGGAAACACAAGTTGGCAATTCAGACTCTGCAACAACGTGGGGACAATGGGGCTGAAAAATGAATTCTGTGGTTGTTCTCTTTACTCTCCAGCTGTCAGCAAAGCTTTTTCCATGTTGCCCACAGAGCCACCTGCATGTCCCACAATACAACCACCACACTGAAAGAGTTTGCGTCTTCCAGCTGAAATAAATGGGTGATGGTCCAAATGGGATACAGTGACAGCCAAATCCTCTGGCAAGAAGGGAAAGAGCCTCCTTCACTTTTGGAAACACAACGCCCCAGAGTTAGTCTCTCATTATACTCTTTTAGGAACACCTGGAAGTTTTCCAGGGTTGAGGATGACTCAAGGAGTTTTCCAGGCTGTCATTAAAACCCCCCATGTAATGAGACAAATATTGTGGGTTTGAGGCTCTTGGAGGGTGTTTAAAATGGAGCTTCTGCCAGCCTGACCAAAGAAGGGGGTTTTAGTCAGGTAAGAAAGGGAAAGATCTGGTTCCTTACCTTGTTCCTCATAATTTTATTCACTAAACTCCCGAGTGGGCAGGCTGTTGTCAGGGTATTCACAGTGGGCTGTAGCAAATCCCCACCTTTTGAGGTGTTGGGAAGGGGAATTTTTATCACAATTCTAAAATTAACTAAACCTGGAGATTTTATCCTGGTTTAACAGTGAGTGTGCCCTTGAGCTCTCCATGACTCTGACCCCTTTCAAGGACTCATGGTCTGGAGCCATCTCCAGTTTTGTGTTTCACCTGCTCCTGTGTATTTTTTAAGCCCTGTTGAGGAGGTTGGAGGGAGCAAGTCTCTGGCACAGGAGTGCAGGATGTGACAATGGCAGTGACAGGGGCTTGGCTGGGGAGTGCTCCCACCCTCACCAGTGTGGCAGTTCCTGAAAATAACAAGTCCAAATCTTGCCTTTCGAAGTCGACATTTGACTACTTGTGCATTTCTTTTGGGTTGTAGTTAGACAACTCCTAATGCCATGGAGAAAGCAAAGACTATAAAATACCAGAGCTTCACTCTGCTGAAATAACACGAGTGAAACATCAAATCATTTATGATGTCATGAGGGATTCCTTAACATGACCGTGGCCTCCCGAGGGAAGCTGCTGTGACTTCTAGCTATGCCTTGCCCAGGATGTCCCACATGGCATTTTGGTACACAAAAGTAAAACTGTTTGTTCATTTTGCACAGTGGGCACCAGTTGTGCTCTCCATTCTCAGCCCAAGCCACCACTGTGGTCAGAATGTCCCCATCCTGTGTCCCAGGAGCAAATGGCCTCAGTGCAGCCACTGATCATGGGCCAACCACTGCCCAGCCAAGCCCGAGGGACCAGCTGATCCCTGACTATACCTCTTATCATTTTAATTTTTTCATGCTTTGCCTCCTAGTTTCAGTCTCGTAGGACCAACCTCCATCCCACGGAGCCTGATGAGGCCAAACACTTCCAGAATTTCCGCTGCACAGATTGTCTTCCCCAGGGTTTCTTTCAGTTTCTCTGTCTTTTTTGTTCCAAATAGCAATCCCTGTGCTGAATGCTGCTGTCAGACAGTTCATTAATTTGAGGACACCAGAGCTCAAGCAGATCATTTACAAGTCAGCATGAAGTAGAGAGAGGAAAGGAGGAGACACTGCTGCTGGCATCTTTGATAAGCGAGATATTCAATAATTTTAATCTCAACGCAACTCTGCTATTTCCAGATTATATAATCCCACTCTTGAAAAGAGGGTTATTTGAGCAGACTGTCACATTAAATAGACACATTTGCAGCGTGTGTTAATTGCAGTGGAAAGCTGTTAAGCAAATAAGCTTGTTTCATCAGAATTTTATTCTTTTAGCAGGTCTGTTCCTTCCATGGGTCTCCAATTCACAAGCCATGCTCTTCTAGAGAATGCACATTTCAGTTTAAGGCAAAGAAATGTGTTCACTGAACTGATCAATTTTTTTTATCACGCTGACTTTTTGTTCAAATTCTAAGGCGTGTTGTGCCACAGAAGTAAATTCTTTTGAACAGGTTTATTCCTGCTGTAGGATATCAATAGGAAGGTCTGTATGTCTATATGTAGAGAAGGGCTAACAGTGTATTTTCTTAACTGATATTAGCATTAATAAATCCTGCAATGTACTGCCTGACACACCACTCTAGCACTACCCATTTACTAAGTTGTCTTTATCACTTCAGGTAAAAAGCAACTGTGTACCCACCTAAGCACAGATCATATTTATTGTTACTATTTCTTCCACAATAAAATCCCCTTAACTGCACGTTACTTTTGAACAAAATCCAGGGGGTTGATCACATATCTCTGAATCACTGAAAATAGGAATATGTATTACATGCTGCTCCTAAACTCACACATTTTAATTTCTTTAGTCAAGAGAAGGGGCATGGAAAGGAGGAGCAGCCCAGGCAGATTGGAGTGCACACAATCTTCTGACAATCACTTAGTCTGCATCTTTCTGCTGGGAAATCTGTAACAGCTGGTTTGCTTTGCATGCGAGGTGGGAGCATCAGGGGTGGAAACAGAGAGCACATAGGAAATGGTTCTGAAGTGGTCATTGTTCTCTCCTCCTTCAGAGAGGCAAAGGATATCAGCTTTGCACATACAAAGCAAAACACTAATTCATGTTTCCAAGCCAAGAGACATTGTGGGGTAGCTGGTGGCAATTTTCAAGGGGAAAAGGAAGTTCTTCTATTAACCTCTGATTTTGAAAAGACAAATCTGACCTTCTAAGACAAATCTTGAACGTTCAAACTCATGCCCAAATTTTAAGGATAAATAAGAAAGGTGACCAAACGTGCCCCAGGATTCTCCATGAGGCTCAGAAAACATTCAGAGGTGTAAGTCTGTCCAGCACACATCCAGACATGTAAGAATTTATATGGCATTTTTAGCTGTAACAGCTGCCAAAGCACCCTCAATCCACACTCACCAAAGTTGTTGTTCCACCTCAGCAAAACTCTCTTAGCTCTGTTTTTTTTTTGGTAAACTGATGCACCCATGTAATTTCATTTGCTTATCAGGATCTCGGTTGCACTCATGCAGTGCTGTCAACCATCCCCTGAAGGCACAGGAGTGCTCGAGGTATTCCTGCAATTGCAATTTACAGGGGAAAAAAAAGTAAAATTACTGATGATGCATAAAATCTCAAATGTAATTCAGTTTCTCCAAGAGTAGCCAGGAAGACCATTTTGACAACAGTAACCATTCCACTAATGTCAGCAGCCCTCACTCTCAGGGAGAAGAAGAGCTAAGTGAGGCCAGGTCAAATTCACACGATTATTTTTCAGAGCAGAAACACATTTTTAAAAAAAGCATGTGCAAGCAGTTATAATTTCTCCTTTTGACCATTTCCCTGTATTAACAATGTGCATTTCCACTTCATGTAAAAGTCAAGATAAACTGAATATAAAGAAACGACCCAAAGCAATCTCCTTTCACTGGCAATCTGCAGGAAAATGTTTTCTTTAAGTGCCTTTAAATGAACCACATTGAGAAAATAAAGAACATTATCATCTGCAAAAGCTGTGTGCCTGCTAGCCATACACTGCTTGAGTACAGTATTCATAAAAAGGGAAGCATAAAACCCCCTAAACAGCTTTAGGGAGTGCTGGGACCAAGGCAGAGAGAATAAAAATGGGCTGAACTTGCAGCTGAGGAAGACAGAGAGACTCAGGAAGATACATGAGCTTCAAAACTCAACATTTTAACAGGACAGCAGTGTGTGGGTGACCTGTGTGACATCAGACAAGGCAGAAAAGTGAGCCAAGACTCAGCTCTGTTAAGTGAGTCTCTCTGTGGCTGATCTAACCTTAGTTAAAAGTCTTCTTGTATAAAATTTGACAACCTAAATGGTTAATTCCACTGACATGCCATGAGAAAGGCTGGGAGGTTGTTACCCACACTGAGCACTGCCTGCCTCAGGCTACAGAGCTTCATCTCTCACAGCTCCAGGTCTGGTCTCTCCATCACAGCCATGGATCAGGTTATGCTCCCTTGCAGTGTAACACTAAATAATCTGGTCAGAGCTGGTCGTGCTTTGACTCTGGGGTTAAATTAAATGCATCTAGAGGGCTCTTCCAAGCTGAATTATCCTGGTTTTCTGTCATTCCAAGGTGGTTGAACACAGATGTTCCAGAAGAAGGGATGGACCAATCTGTCATCCTAGGCTGTTCCTTGCTCAAGGAGAAGTTTCCTCCTGAACTAAGCTAGTTATCAATTCATATTGATAATAAGTTATATTTTCAGCTTATCATCAACTTATAATGATAATAAGTGCTAAGATAATGTATTTATTACAGGTTGGAAAGGACTCGTTACAACTTCATAAATAGAAAGAAACGGAGAAGAATCTTAACACAGATCAATCATCTAAAATCCCACTAACAATACTACAGTTTACCAGAGCTCATCAGAAGAAGAAGAAATATCTGAAAAAAACCAAAAGAATGTGAATAAGGGATAATGCATCTCCAGATGAGGAAAAAACCCACAATGGTAAAACGTGGAAGGAGTATCAGAATTCCTGGTGAGAAATACATTTTTATTTATAGGAATAATGTGTTACAAAACCTTCTGTATCCTTCAGAACTTGTTTCCAGAGCAGCATGTGAAGCTCGGGATCATTAAAAGTTTCTTCCAGCACTGGAACATCTCCCATTGAGGCACAAAATATAAATTGGTCTGTGCCAGGAGGAGAGGCAGCAGGGAGTGGAACACACTGCTGGGTGTTTGAGGCTCGTAGGTCCTGCAGCTTTTCTCTGCTCTTGATGTGCACCAACTTCCTAAGATTTTTTTTCCCCCCCATGACTTCTTGTTAGGTTAAGCTGTTATCTGAGTTCAGAATTAAAGAAGGAAAAATGAATGACAAAACCACAAAATATTTTACGTTCTTGTGCGTACATTGGAGTGCAAATTGCCAAATCCTTTCATGCCCCAGATCAGCAGAACTAAGGCTGGACTGTGACTTTCCTCCAAAATCCCACTTACACAAGCCCTGCCAGCTGCTTCTGCTCTACCTACAAGTAAAAGGTACAATCCTCCTCCACTACAGGAAAGATCAGAGAAACCCAGCTGTCTATGGTTAGCCAGGATTTAAGGTCTATATGTTAGACAAGGATGTATTTTGGGGATTTTTTTTTTTCTCTCTGCTGCCACAAAAGGTTATTGCTGACAGCTGTATATGAGACTTTATAGTATGTGTAAGGACACCATGTGAAATTGCTTTACAGCTATGATGGCAATAAAAGCAACTCTCTTTTTTGATGGCACCTATTACACAGGATTTCTTTCTTAGTCATCTCCAAAAATATTGGCAGTTTTAGGTTCTCCTGTTGCTCGAACTGGTAGAAATCCAGCCAAACTAAAGAAATCAATGTGACAAGCAATTGTGAAAGACTGTTCTGAGAGGGACATTTACATGGCTCTTGTAATGGATATTGATAGACCCAAACCCCTTAGTTTGGCTTCTATGGAAGACAGGATGGGATTAGTGCTGCCTTCCTTGCCTTTTACTGAGTCAGATCCTCATATGACTGAGTTATAGGACACCCTACAACTCTGTTGGGAATGTCTTCTCCTTGGGAGAACTTCCACTGGAAAAAGGAGTGTGTTTTGTGGGTCAAGAGAAAGTCTGTCTGGATAAGCAGTGCTCTGTTTCCAGCTCACAGAAATGTTCTCTGTAGCCTTGAGTAAGTCATTTCCCACCAGGTGTTCCTCCTTTCCCACTCCCACTCTGCTCATTTTGGGCAAATACAGCACCCACTTGGCTTCACCTCAAGGCATTACTGTAATTTCTTGTTTTAGATTAAAAGTGGTTTGCTTTTTAGGGGATACTCTCAGGGGATGTCCACTGGCTCTGATGTTTTCTGCAAAACCAAAACATCTGCATTTGAAACTTACTTTCAATGAGGAAGAGTCAGACAGAACTGAAGGCACAACCAGAATCCTCAAAGATGGAGACACTGAAATAAATCCATCACTGATTTATAAGCTTTTCCTGTCGCATCAGTGTTGAAATAAATATTAATAACAATTAATAGTGGCTGGACATGGGAGACTAAGTGTGGCTGTGGGGATGAGTGTTGCAAATCTACCCACAGGAGCTGCAGCTGTGTAAAACTTCCACCATCACCACACACATTTATTGACAACACAGTCCTGCAGCAGCAACCTCATCCCTGTTCCAGGCTGGGAACTGTGGTCCCACGTTTGCAAGCTGATTTATCTTCATGCACTTTGTGTGTTTAAAAGATGGCAAACACTCCGGTGTAAAAGCTCTCTGTTAAATGTATTGGTTTGCATCAAACAAAAACCCTCTGAATTCAAATATAAATCTGAAATTTTTAATGGAGATATTAATAATTCGTGCATACAAGTAAAAGCTAAGGATATTTGCCTTTTATTGGTGTCAGCAATCAGTATTCACTATATGTACATGACAAAACCCTGATAAGCTTTTATTTGATTATTAGTGTATCGAGATGGAATACAGGCATCTTTTTCAAAGGACTATATAAAATTGTTGATACTGTCTGCCCTTTCCTCCCTATAAACATTTGTCAATTCACTCTCTGTGTATACACATGCCCAAGCTCATGTTAGCTGAGGTTGCAATATGGCTATGTTAAATAATTTTATCTGATTTGCTGGATGATGGTATTTCTAATGGAAAACAACATGGTAATTTCAGAATGTTACTGATTAGATGAAAATGATATTGCATCAAAGTTACTTCCTTAATTTATTCTGAAAAAAACAAGAAGGATTTCTCTATTAAGATGCTTAATTAAAATCTATCTCTCTCCATACAAAATCCTTACTCCAGGTCCTGTATGTGTTGTCTGAAAAGAACAAAGACTGATTAGCATCTTTTACACTCTGCTTTCCTTTTTGTCACATTACAGCCAATTCTAGTCAGGTTTAGAAAGTCTGAGGGAAAGGGCAAACCTGGCACCTTTACAAGGAAGAAAACCCACCAGTGGGGCCTCTTTAACTTGCACGGCCTCATCCTTCCCCAACCCTAAAATATCATAACTTAGGGGTTTGATTCCCTCAGTCTTAAATCTATAAAAATCATATTTCTATAAGCTCTTTTATTGTTACCCACACAGTCAATAGTGTCATTTTCATTCAGCTCATTCTGCAGGGAAGGGAGAGGAAGTGCACCAGACAGAACAGAGCTATAAATAAGATTCAGCTACCCTGCTCCAAGTGCAGATTCAACAGCATTCTTTCAAAAAACCACAAAAGCACAGCTTGGGAATTATGGGGAGTTTTCTGAGAGTAGCTCTCATGAGGTGGCCACCCTCTACTACTGACTTTAGGTGATAAAATATGCTTTTGCTTAAAACTAGATCTATAACTTTAAACAACAGAGCAGAGTCACATTGCATGAACACACTGCCTCTTGCTCATGAGCAAAGGAACACAAGAAGCACAGAATTCTTACACACATAAGATTCCACTCAGAATTCCTTCTTAATGTGAAAAGTCTTGAGGTTAAAGATGAAAATCTCACAGCAAATGGACTAACAGTGTTTTCCCATAGGCTTGCTGTGCAACAGGAATGATTGTTTGCATTACAGAAGGATAATGCTGTGCAATGGTGGTTTACCTTCATGGGTGGAAAAAAAACCCCACATGTACAAAGTCTCTGGGCCATTCTGATGGACTGACAGAATCCTGGAAATGCCAGCTTTATGTAAATCCTTTGGAACAGGACTGGCCAACTGGTGCTCTGTCAGAGACACATTGGCAGCAGCTTTTATCCATGTGTCCAGCAGCCTCAGTGTCACCTACAACATTCAGGATGGGTGTGCCAAACACTGATTTTTAAACATTTTTTTTTTCTTTTTTCTTCTCTACTTTCTCCATAATATCTTCTGGTTTATTGTCCTGTGTTGTGGTGTAGGATGTGCACACAGTATTTATTCCATCCCCATCCCCATGAGCTGTTGGAACCAGGTGGGGCAGTGTTTTCCCAGGCCCCTCCTTTGGGCTCTTCTGCTCATGGCCCATCAATGCCTTGCCCAGGACTCACAGGGAACTCCCTCCAGGAGCTCTCTCTGTTTAATGGGCCATCAAGGACCCACTGCACGACTCCTCATCCCATTGGGAGATGCTCCGCCCAGGGGGAGGAGCCAAGCATTCCCACCTGCAGAGAATCTGGGATTTGGGACAGGACAAGCAGCCCTGAGCCACTGGATTCCCAGAGGAGCAGAGCTCCCAGACCTTTCTGTGGGATCACTGCTTCAGGAAGAGCCCCTCACCTGGACTGCTCCCACCACCCTGCTCAGGTTGTGTTCTGACTCTTGTCAGTGCTCCTTTGTGCTATCGCATTTATTTTATTTTTACCTTTTAACCTTTTTTCTCATTAAATTATATTTCTAACTTGGAGCCTCTCACTCATTTTGCTTTCAAACCACTACATTTATATCCATGCAAGACATTGTTATCATGTGTGTAGTGTGTGCACATACAAACTTAAGCTACCCTGGAGAACACTCAGACCTGAGTACTTTGTCTGTAGACTGAGCCACAGCCTCACAGAGGAAGAGGAGTAAGTTATGCATTGTTCCAAACAGCAAAAAAAAAAAAAGGAAAAAAAAAATTATTTTTTTACAAAAGTTCCTGCAGTCTGAAGTTCTGTGCTCGTTGGAGCAGTACTGCACTTCCTGCCCACAAATCTACACAGTGTAGCTAAAAGGCCATGGAAACGCAGATATTTCCAATTCAGCCTGTCAGAACACTGATACTACAGGAAAAGCTTATCAATCAGTGATGGATTTATTTCAGTGTCTCCATCTTTGAGGATTCTGGTTGTGCCTTCAGTTCTGCCTGACTCTTCCTCATTGAAATTAAGTTTCACATGCAGATGTTTCGGTTTTGCAGAAAATACCAGTGCCAGTGGGCATCCCCTGAGAGTATCCCCTACCAAAGCAAACCATTTTTAACATAAGACAAGAAATCACTAGCCAAGGTCCCAATATGAACTTTTGTACAGCATTATAGATGCAAAAATTAAGGACTGGAAACCACAATGCAGACAGATTTAAAATACAGAATTGTAGTTACACCTATAATAATAATGACTTCCAATAAATATTGCAGAATAAAGAGAAATCTTTCCCAAAAACCATCTTCAGTCTGGAAAAAGAATCACTTGAGCTTGAGTCCACCTCAGAGAGGTGAGTAGAGGTTTAAACTCTTCTTAAATTCCTGCCTTGCTCCCCACAATCAAATACAACCCCTCCTTTGCCAACCCTGATCCTCCTTCCCACCACCCTGGCAGAGGGGGTGAATACCTAATGCTAGTGGTAGGTCCAACTATCTCAAGGAGATAATTATGCTGTTACTTGAACCTTATGTCTATATATTTTTTTCTATGCAACAATCAAATATTAATTCAAGAAACTGGCAGGAGCAGCTGCCTAAGGCAATGAGCAGTGATGTTCCCATTACCATGTTTCATGCAAAAATGATTAAGAGAGAGGAATTTGGAGAACTTGACTCTGCAAATAAGCCCATTTCTGAATGCATCATCCCCACTTTTAAGTGCATGCACTGTGATTTTTGCAGTTGAAAACAAGAAATCAGCTTAAAACAAACATCTAGTATAACAAAAAAAAAAAAAAAAAAGGGGGCTGGAAACACACAGAATTACACTGATGTCAAGTCAAGAGGCTTCAGAACTGTGGCACCAGTTAAATAAATGTTAAAATTAGTGGTAGCAATTTGGTTTTTTAGTATTTTGTTTTGTTTTTTTGTTATACAGGGCATCATTATTCTGTTGCAGAAATTGTTTCCTTTTAGCCTCCACCATTGTGAGCAGCAGCTCAGTCTCAACATGGTTGACAAAACATTTCATCATTTCTAAGGAATTTTTTGTGGTTTTCCCCTGCCCCATTTATGGCCCTTTAATGCCACAACTTCCACCTGCAAGAAGCCAGGAACCTCCCTCCTATTCCTCAGAGTGCTGTGAAAACAAACTCTACAAAAGGCAAAAACCTGGATTGTAAACCATACTGCAGGCAGATTTGAAATACTGAGATTGTATAATAATAATAATAATAATAATAATAATAATAATAGTAGTAGTAGTAGTAGTAGTAATGACCTCAAATAAATAATGCAGAATAAACAGAAATCTTTGATAATAATTTTGTGTCATTATATAAGAAACTGCGTAAGGTGGACTTTTCTTTGTCCCCCAAACTATTTTGAGCTGAAGATGCACTGAACAAGGTGATGGATTAGAGTGTGATTTGGGTGTAGAACCCTCAAAGTTCAGCTTCTCATTTTCACTTTAAAATACTTCCTGCTTGTTTTCATTCTGGCTTTACTTTCTCTGATGACAAATCTCACAGTTTCCTGGGCCAGGTGGATGGTGCTGCTGCACAGGGCTCATGAGAGGACTCTCAATTCCCTCCTGAGCTGGGAGCAGCAGACCTGACACCTCTGGCACCTTCAGCAGGAGCTGAGAAAGTCAAGGAAAGATTATTCCAGGCCTGGCTTTCTTCTCTGATAATACAAATATAAATGGTGAAACCACTTTCTGAGTTTTATTTTTATCGAACTGTCTGTCTTCACCAAAGCTGGGAATTTAATGTGAGTGTCTGACAGTTTGGTTCATGCACAACAAAAGCAAAAAGGGTTTTTTTTTTTTTTGTTAAGGACTGCAGCACTCAGAATGCTGCTCTAGTATTTCCAACATTGCTCAGCTCCCCTGTGGGATTTCATTTCCCCTCATTTGGCATCTAAAAAAAGCAAGAGAGCAGAAAGGCAAACCCACCTCCAGGTGCCAGCCAAGGAATTCTGAAGGAAAGATGTAAATACTTGCTCTGGAACAACTCCTTGGAGCTCCACGTTTCTTCCAAAAACAGCAAGGGAATTTTTTTATTTCTTGATTGCTTTTTGCAACTCAACTTGCCAAACAGAAGTTCCCTCAAATGATTCTGACGGAAAAATAATCTTGTTGAATTTATTGACAGAACATTGAAATAAATATTATAAGTCTAGAGGGAATGTTTCAGGTAATTG
>VWZU01005098.1:523244-549410 GCA_013397095.1 Sterrhoptilus dennistouni | reverse complement strand
TTTTTTTTTTTTTAGGAAATAACAAATGCATTGTATTCTTCTTGGCACATTATGCTGGGAATAATCTGAAAAACACGCTTATGTTGTACAAAGATCATCTCAGAAACAACCTCTTCAAGTCCCCAAGGAGCAGGCACCCTTTTGAATAAATCTGATCTTGAGCAAACAACCAATTTGCAGTTTTAAATGTTTGCAGAATTCTCCCTCTGTGCTTGCTCAGGAATTTAAAAGAAACCTGTTCATGTTTTTTATCTGCAGCAGTGAGAAGATGTGAAGACTTGGAGCAAGTAATCTGCTTTTTTAGGGAATGGGTCTGGCTTAAAATCAACTACTGGTAGTTTAAATACGTTTCACTGAATTTTTTCAGAATCCTTCACTACTATTCACAGCTTTAAATAAGGCTTGTAGTCAGGAAACCACCCTCTTTAGTGCTCATAACTCTGCTCTGGAGCCCTCCTTTATTTGGCTGAGAACAGGATGAATGATAAATAAACTAAATTAATTGGGGGCCAAGGAGGAGAAGGATACAATGGGAAAGGGCAGAGAAACCTTGATGTTAGGGCAAGAAGTAATTTGGAAAAATTATGTACAGGTCTGAAGGAAAACACATGAAATTTTCTTGGTACTTGGTATGAAAAAGCTTTTCACAAAGAAGGAAATACTCAGGTCATTAAATGAGACTGTCTCATATTATTCAGCACATAAATCCATGTACTACCACACACAAATAGCCACATGGGCTCTTGTGCAAGGTTTACAGGCAGAACACCAGGACTCACTCAGATAACTTCCCAGGGCAGGTTTTCTGACTTCCTCAAGACAATTATTTGAAATAACATGAGATGATAAATGCAAATGTATTTCAGTGCAGTGCCAGAAAGCTCCCCAAAACACTGTCACTTGCATTATCCAAACAGCCTGTGAGGACACTAGGAGGACATAAAAAGACACTAATTTTTTTAGAGGTTTTAAAACCTGAAATGAGACCTTGGAAGAGAAACAAACAGGGAAAAAAACAAATCTAACCCAAACAACCAAAGGACATTACAGTTACATCCAATCTTTTTTTTTCTCTGGACATCATGTACAGAGATTTTGCATGAAAAAAGAGACACCTGAAGCCTTCTGGATAATATTTGTGAAGAGCTACAGATCCTTTTCAGCTCTGCTCACTGTTAAAGAGTTTTACTTTCTTATTGAGCACGCAGACTCAGAATTCCTGCAATGAAGAATTGCTTTATGGAAAACATTTTGCAGCAATAGTGATTTCTTCACAGCATACTGTGTTTTTGACTAATTTTAGGGGATATGTAGATTGGAGCCAATGGTTTGGATGCAATTTTTCCTAGTAGAAGTATTTCTACTAAACGCAATTTTTCATTGTAGAAGTATTTAAAAGAGTAAACATTTGTGAAGAAAGGAAAACAAAAAGCTTTTTTTTTTTAGCAAATAATTTTGGTTTTGATTACCAACTAACAGCCACTCACTGGAGATGCAAACCCAAGATTTTTGAGGGGTGCTTTTACTGAAAACAATCTGTGAGCAGAGATTCTTCCTGCTCTGTATCCACACACAGACAGAGGAACACTCTGAATATCACAAACATTTCCATTGCACATTATTACTTGCACTTCTGAGTGTGCAAGAAGCAGAGAATAGTACAGTGAGTGCTTTCAAAACCCTCTTCTGATTTTTGACTAAAACATCAGAGTCTTTCTCCCGACCACTGTGCAAAGTTGCTTCTTGTATTAACTTGAGCACATAGTGACCATCAATTGCACAATGTAAAAAACATCTTCTGCAAAACCAGAAATCCTTCAGGCTCTGTGCACGACCTTTTTAACATCCAGATTTTTCTGGAGAACAAAATAATTCCAGTTGGACGGGACCTGCAAGGATCATCTAAGCCCAGCTGTTTCCCGGCTTGAAAATAGAGTAAAAGGAGAGTGGTGGAATCATCAGACACTCAGGGCTTGCAGCTGCCACCTCGTGGTAATTCTCACCCTCATTCTGGAACTACACAAGCCCCAAAACGCTAAATATTCTCCTCAAACTTGAATGTGGAAAAGGGAAACACCAACGAGCCAAAAAAAAAGTGTGTAAGTCACACAAAACCTGGCGGTGGTTTCTGCTTTAAGGGAACTCTTTTGTGGAATCTCATAATTTTGTACATAACAGAAGTTGGTGATGACATCCTGGTGATAATTTTAGAAAGGAGCTCTTAAAAAGCTGTGAAAATATGAAATATAGAGACTAAAAGTGATGAAGCAGACTGAGGAGTTGTTTAAAAGGGGCTCTGTCCTAACAGTGGTGTCACAACAGCAATGTCAGGAAACGTGGAGAAGTGACCAAACACACAAACCACCCATGACTGCAGGTCTGACACAGACCAAGAGCACACACACGAGGGAGACTGCAATAATCACCAAGATACTGCTTCCCCTAGACACTTTCTGACCTCCCTCCTTCAGAAATTCATCCATTTGTTTTGGCAAATATATGGGCTTTGAAGGGAAGTAAGGGAGGCCAGAGGGGAAGGTCCCACTTGGTGTCAGTTAACACAATTCCATGGATTCTCACCTGGAGACAGGAGGGTCTGCAGCAGGTAAACTGGATCGGTGTGTGTTCCACAAACAGCGTTTGCACTTTGTGTATTTGACAAAGATCAACACCTGGGCAACCATATAAATGTAGGTATTTACCCAAGATTTTCCCTACTGTCTTGCTACTCTATATCTCAAAGAGAATTTACAAGAGTTGCTCAAATGACAAAAAAAAAATAAAGCCAGATATCAAGACTTTTTTATATTTTGCAAATGCAGCACTGAGGACAAGTCAAATACTTTTTTTTTTTGCAATACTTTCTTTTTCCAATAGTTTTTTGGGGCATGTGAATTTCTGTTTGCACACAGACTTAATCACAAATGCTGCACATTTTGCTTTCTAGAACCTCGGGTAATTGGCACCACAAGGCAAACCCTTTACAATGCAATGCCTTATGCTGGGCCACCACACTGTGAGACCACAGAGTTGATAGCTCACCTACCAGGAGCTGACAGACTACGCTGAAAATTGGAGGGAGGGGAAAAAAAAATATATAGAAGGAGCAGAAGGGAGACAGAGAAATACATTTTTAAAGATAACCTGGAGGCAAATATAATATTTATACTTATTTATCCTCACAGCACAATCATAAGCCCCAAAACATGGCTAATGAGATGGAATTGCAAAATGGCCATGAGTTTTACTTACCTGGCTTCTCAGTGGGCTCTTAGCAGTCACACGGATCTGTATTTTTCAACTATGTGACTGCTGCAGGCAAAACTCCTCTAAGTAACAGTGAGAGTCACAGCAAGTCCTTAACTCTCAGTGGTATTCATGCACAAAAATGCCAAGCAAGGAAAAATGAATAGACAGGAAAAAAAAAAATTAAAAATGCTGGGGCAATTAAGCACTGCAGACAACTGTCCTCAACGTTTGTTTCACATTTGCAAGGTATCCTCTGCTCAAATAAACTTCCATTGCCTGAACTCTTTGAATGGCCTCAACTCTTCAATCCTCCAAAGAGGATCAGAAATATGAGAAAAACCAACAAACCATTAAGGGTGGAAAAGATGTCCAAGACCATTGGGAACAACCTTTAACTGAGCACCATCGTGTCAAATAATCACAGCACAAAGTGCCACATCCTGTCATTTCTTGGACACTTCCAGGGATGGGGACTCCATCATCTCCTTCCAATGCTTGTCATTACATCCTGCTCAAAGTTATGTCTTCCATCTGTCATTTAACGTGTTCTAGCTCCATTTCAGGCTCTTTTGGGAGGTATCTAATACTTCCCCTAAACCTGGGATTCTTCTACTGGTATAATTTGATTTGCATATTAAAACTAGATGAGTCAGAACCACTAGAGGTTCTAAGGTGACCAGGTTAAGCATCATATTTCCAGAAGATCGTTCCAGATTCTTAATGTGCTGAAAATATTTCCTTTTGTCTGAATGTTCTGAGTCATTAATCATAGAATAGAGTGGGTTGGAAGGGACATTTCAAGTTCAACTAATCCAAACCTCCAGGACCTCTTCAATTCCATGAGGTTGCTTGGAGCTTCAAGCTGATTTCATCCAACCCATCCAACCCAGCCTTGAATGTTTTCAGGGATGGAAACATTCCCAACCTCTTGTTCAATGAGTTTCAGGCAGGTTTTATCTTGACAATTCAGATATTCCTGCAAAGGGACCACCCAGCTGGCCAGGTGATGGGTGCACTCCCAAAACAAAAATTCAAATGAGAAAGCAGAGTCAGAAATCATTTATAGTCCCCAAACTCCACATTTTCAGGCTGAAATTAGAAGTGTGAGTGAAAAAATTAAATGGACAGCTAGAGAAGTTACTGACACTCTCAGCTGTTACTGTTTGAATATCAACAGAAATGACTATCAAGCTTGGCCCTGCCATGACATCTGAGAAGTCCCAAGAGAATTCTGACAAACCCGGGGCTGTGAACACCCTCAGTTCCAGCTGAGACACCCCAGGTGCTGAGCACCAGTGCATCCCACAGCAGAACCTTTTTTTTGCAGGTTTGACTATATATAGAGATAAAAAAATTAACACCTACTAGAGGATGCAGAGGACATTGCAAAGCTACTTTTTAAAGTATTATATGAATGGCTTATTTAAATGTATTAGAAATAGCAGCTTGAGATGATAGCAGTAGATCCCCAAGAGGTATCATGTCATAATGCTGCACACTGAAAAGTTGCATGTTAATCCCCATTCATACTGAGATCACAATTAGATTTTGCTTAATATCTTTTAAACTTTTTTTCTGACATTGCAGATTTCTCTCTCTACCACTCAATTTATCAGCATTTTTAAAAAGACAATAGGAATAATTTTATCCTTTCTCTCTGGAGAGCAACAAAAAGGTCCTCCTTGCTCTTTGAACACTGTGTTTTAGATATTTCTGTAAGCAAACAATAAAGATAACAGAACTTGCATTGTTTGGATATAGAGATGATTTGACATTGCCTTGAATTCCTGTGAGGTGCAAAATGACCTGCCATGTAATATAAGAGCCTCTTATAGGTACTCCTCTATAATGTTTATAATGAAAGAAATACTTAACCATTTCATGGGATATGTCAAATCAGTGGTTTACATTTATTTTTGATCTCTTGTAGAAAACAGAGTACTACAAGTCTGGAGCCAATAATTTAGTTTAATCTGCCTGATTCACTCACTGTGTCTTTCACTTCTAAGACATAATTTCAAATGTAGCCCAGAGCAAACTGACAGAAAATCTTTGTGATCTGAGTCACGGGAAAGGTCACAGTTAAAGAATTTCCAAAGCTTTAGTCTAATTTCAACCACAGCAGCCCATCATGTGGAATGAGTAACAGAATCACAACATCCACAGCCACGAAACCTCTCCTTATCCTCGCTCCTCCTGTGTGACATAACGTTACTGATTGGGTCCATAAAGATCTTCTAAAGGAGAAAATCCACACAGCTCCCCTACAGACACAAATCAGCACAAATTCAGACCCCTCCACAAGGATGGAGAGCTGGGCAGGGTGGGTTTGTGTTCCCAGTGGTTTGGGACATCCTCCTGTACAGAATTGGTGACACTGCCACCCGTGTCAGGGGAGATGACCTTTTCAAGCCAGAGTGGCTGCCAACTGTGACACAGGTTACATCTCCTCCCTGCAAAGCCTGTGACAGTCCCTTGACCCTCCTCAGCAGTGTCCATGGGCAGAGAGAGGAGCATGAATCCTCTGTGCCTTACAGATTCCTCCCCTGCACACACACAGAGCCATCCATCTTCCCCTGCACACCCCACCGACAGTCACATTTATGTACCTGTGGGGGCTGTAAGGAGCTTATTTATTATTTGTTTTCATTTAATGATCTCTGTCGTTGTCCCCTAGGAATACCCATATGCACTATGCAAATCCTATTAAGCCCCTGGCAATAGTGTGAATGCCATGAGCAGCAATATCTGGTACATCAGCTCTTTGAGCAGAGTCCTCCCCTGTCTCCCCCCTCGTTTGCTGACAGCATCATTCCCTCCCTGACAGCCTTTCCCAGAGCCAGCAAGGGCTTGCTCCAGGCTTCTCTGCCCCTCACCTGCACTTCCCAAACGGGCTGGAGCTTTTATTTATTTTTTTTTTTTTTTCTGTCAGAGTCGGGATTGAATGCACGAGATGGTGTTTCTTGTTCAGATGTTTATTAATTTTTATCTATAGCACAGTCTCACGAGCTGGGAGTTCTGAAGCACTTCCAGGTAACAAATAAACTAACAAACAAACAAAAAAATAGGGCTGTATCTGTCTCTCTACAAGGCCTTTTAAGGATAAACTGTCCAATTATGAAATACACCTAAATTATTTTTACTTTTAACCCCATAACCAACCACCCATGCCCCACAATATGGACTTTTCTATCCAATTACAAAATCCCACCCAGAGCCATGAAGAAGCAGGTGCCAAAGAAGAACACAACCTCTATCCTAAATCCCCCATCTTGCTGTATATATAAATAAATACGATATATTCTAAAACCTTAATTCTAAATTTTCCACTGTGATATCACACACTTCTATTCAAACCCCCCACCCACAATCCCAGTGCACTCACTCAATTTTTCTTCACATCCTCAGGTCAAATGTAGTGTTTTCTTGGGGGTCAGCTCCTGTCAGCACAGAAAATCTAGAATTCTCAATGCCCAGAGCTCTACCAGTGGTCCCTGATCCCCCCATCTCTGCCCAGGGAGAGCTCCCAAGGTCACACCAGGAGGAGAGAAACAAATTAAACAATTCCAACAACTACCTGTAATTTAGGTAACTAAATCATTATCTCATGTATTTGAGACAAGATGGGGAAAAAAAAAAAGAGGTCAACAAATCATAATGAACCTCTATGATATAAGAGTATGTATAATATGGAGAGAAGATGTGAGAATGGACAAGAATTCCTTCTTTCTAACAACATCATTGCAGAAACCTGGGGACAGTGGATTCATCCTGAGAGTTAAAAATGTGTATTTCTTTGCAATTATTGTCTATATACTTGACAATTCACTCGCCCTTTCTAAAGCACATTTTGATATCTGGGATGTGGCATAAAAATCATGAGTCACTGTGAAAATCTGAGAATCACAAACAAAACCATGATCACAGTAAGAATCACTGCTTTTTTTAGGGGAAAAAATCTGATGTTTCTCATAAGACTTGCCACGAGCTTTATGATTTCCAGAATATGCTAAAAGTCAGATCTATCAAGTCAATGCATTATTTTGAAAATATATATTACATTTCAACTTATCCTTCATTATCCTTCTGCCTGTCTCCTTTTAGCTCTCTGCATTGCTGCTTTGCTATTCTAGTCCACATGATCTGCACTTTGATTAATTAATTTATTCTGATTATTTAACTCCTTTTTTTTCATTTTTCCATATTCTTCTTCCTTGATTTTTTCCTTTGGTTATCTCCCTGTCAGTCTTTCCTTGGCATCTCTTTCTATTTCTGCTCTCAAGCAATGTTGTTTTTTTTTTCTTTTCATCTCTACTTCTGCCATTTATTATCTTCATATATGGAAAAATATACACTTATACCTCCAGGGAAAATAATCCACAATACAGAGGCTCAGTGAGAGAGAGAGAGGAGATCCAAAGAAGCTGCAGTGCTGAAAAGACATCTAGCAGAGACAGCAAACTGAAGATTAGATATGGTTTTGCATTAAGATACAGCTACAAAATAAAAAAATAATAAAAAAAGCCTAATGAAATCTTGTCATCATATGCAGAGGCACCACCTTGTGTTACCAGCCAGAGAGATTTAAATCTGATCTTCTTGTAGGGATTTCCTATTAGCTCACACAGAGGTTATATGGATGTGCTGCCTTGGCAATATGAGGTTCCACATAAATACCTGGATAGATGGGTATCATCGATATTCCCTATAGAAATGACAACAACCTAAAGGCAATTCAACAGAAAAGATAATGGGAAAAAAAAAAAAAAAACCTAAACAATGGAAATTGTGGAATAGCACTCGTAGCTTGGTCAGGAAGGGGTTAAAGAGCTCACAAAAAAAAGTTTTTGTAAATATAGAAGGTATTTGATTATCAAGGAGGGAGAAATGCTTTTTCACAGCGTGCACAAAAAAGATAAAATGGAAACAGGATAAATCAGGTTAAGTTTTTCATTCAACTCGAGGTTTAATAGGTAAGAAAGAGTCATTGTCAGAGTCATCACTTGAGCCTTCAATGGTGTGAGACAGATTCTCATTTTCTTTTTAAGTGTCTCCAACTCCACCATGCTGAGGTGCTCCATTTCAAATATTTCTATTAGAAACAGCAACTTTGCATTTAACTTTCATCCAGATATTAGATTTACTTTCTCTAAAAATGTTTGGGTCAACAAGTGCCTCCCTTCAGTCAGATTGACTCCTACAGATACCAATACAGGATAAAAACATCCACATCCTCTCCCTTCAGCAGCAGAAATGTTGTTTGAGATGCATTTCCAGCCTTGGAACATAATGAGCTTTAGCTGCTACTTGACCACGCTGTAAGTCAGTGTTAATAAAAATATACTATAAATAATTAACAATAATTTAAATATTCATATGTTGTTGGGGGCAAGGCCTTTTATCAGTTGAAGAAACATTACTGAACCATGATATATTTCACCAAGGTTAACTTGAGCCTACAAACACTGCCCCAGTGCATGGAGTAATGAGACATGGGAATGGCCACCAGACACTGTTAATATATAACAACAATATTCTTATTTGATAAACTACAATTTCAGAAATGGTTTAATCACAGGAGCAAGCTTTTTAAAAAATACTGAAATCATTCATTTACTCAGGGTGATATTCATTTATATTTTTTTTTCCTATTCTTTATTTTTCTTCTTTTTTTTTTTNTTTTGGTTTTTTTTTTTTTTTTTTTTTTTTTTTTTTGTCCAGGAAAGTGGTTTTTCTTCCACAGCATTGGAAATGTCACCTCAAATCGTCACACGGAGTTGGAATTGCTCCTGAGCCAAATGATGCTGTAACTGCAAGCACAGACTCCCCCAGGTGACTTTAGGAGCTGTGGTTTCCTTTTCTGTAAGTGTTCTGTAAGATATGAGCTTTGCCTCTGGAGCTGAGCACAAAGCCAGGATTGAGCATATGCTGTCCTACCCATATGCACATGTAATTTGATATTAACATGATCCATACCCACAGTGATAACACTAAACAAAAAAAAAAAAACAAACCAAAAACCCTCTGAATCTAAATATAGAAGTGATGCTGGAACAAGATCTGTGCATCTCCCTTTATAGGTGGCTTTAGGAAGAGACTCCACAATGAACTGGATTCAGTGGTGCTATTAAGCCCCTACTATGAAAATTAAATATAAAAACATTCTTAAGTGCTTTGAAAAACCCACAGGGAGCTAATAATTTTAAAAAAATTAAATACAGAAAGTAAAATTTTATAGATGTGGAAAGCCAATGTTCCAATAGCATTAGTAGTTCATTTGAATTTCTCATCTGTAATATTGACTGGTCAAGCTTTATCTCGTTAAATAAATGCTCTGCTGCCTTTCAGTTCGTATTAAATTTATTTACTGAAGTACACAAGACAGACTGAGCAGCTAGAACAAGGAGCCATAGCTAGCCAGGACACCCTGTGAAACCACTGAATGTTGGACTTTTACAAACAAAACCAAAGAAACAACACCAAGCTCAAAGAAACCATTTCAGGCACTGAAAAATATAATTTCTTTGTAATACAGCTGCAGAGGAGGAGCAGTAATAAGTGTAGACAGGTTTCCAACATGGAAATTAATCACAAATTCTACCTCAAATGTGTGGTCCAGTGCAGTTCAGAAACACTGCTCCAGTTCCTGGCATTGATGGCTCAGAGTTCATGTTCTAGACCTGAACATGATGATTTGAATCTGAACTTAAAGGTCTAAAATGCTCACCTCATTTCAGGAGATATTTTATTCTCCTCCTCACGGTACAGCCCATTGGCTTTAATAAGACATTTAAACACCTGCTATAGTGCAGGTAGGGCTGCCTGGTGCTCAAAAAGAGGGAAAATGGGATTTGACATCATCTGTCTGTTGGGCATTTTCAAAACAAAGGACTTTGCTAAGCTTTTCACAGCAGATCTTACCAAAGGAAGCTTTGGAATTGCTTCTCCCTCCCATTCTTTCCATAACAGGATCCCAAGTGATGATGACCTGTGCAGAACACAAAATGCTGTTGTTGCAGTTCTTGTTCAGGAATGGAGGAAAATCCTCATCTTTCATCCTTGTTCATACATTTCTGCCGTCATTATTTGTTCCAAATTATTTCCCTGCTAAAGAATAACTGAATAAAGGAACAGCACACCAAATATCAGGGTTTGGACATCCTAATTTTTGTGCTGGTTCCCAGTATGTGTGGGAAGTGTGAGCATCTTCCCTACTCAGTATGAACAGAGTTACTCAATGGTTTGGACAAAGAGACAGAACACCCAGATTTCATTCCTGATTTTGCTACACTACTGGGCAAAGCACTGCCTGCTTCAAACAACCCACCAGGTAACAGGAATCTTTAAACCACCAACTGACACAGATGAATTTTGGAATTTTTGAAGTCCTTGAATGACCAATGCTAGGGAGAGAAAAAGATGTACCACACTGCAGGGTAAAAAATGACAGCCACATTGATACAGGAATGTCACCTTTGAAATAATAAAAATGAAACAAGAAAGGAGGATTTTGCTACTTCTCTGGAATTCTCTTTATTATACAAATATAAGGTATTTGTTCCCAGAGTTTATGTGGGAAGGTCACAGCTATCCTCACAAGCTCGACTTCCACTGAACTAATTTTTAAAACATAGGTGAGTTCAAGAATCACTTTTTAAATTCAGGTAGAGAGTATTTCCAAGTTCATCTCCTGAATCTCTGACACACCCTTTAAGTCACTTTCCCAGTACTCAAACCCACTGTTAAGTCTGCCCTCTTGTAATTACTGGGCAGCCACTGCCTCAGGATAAATCTAATAGAGATTTTGGCACTGTCACATTAAAACTTACCTATCAACTCACTGCACAGTTTTAGCTCTCCCTAAATATCTACCTGGGAGGAAATTTTTTGAGCAGGAATTGCATTTTGCAAAATGATTGAAGTTACCAGAACATCCATAAAAAGTTGCAGTTGTAGATACTTTTTTTTTTTTTTTTTTTAAGCCTGCTTAATTTATGAGAGGTGGAAGGTTTATTGCCATTTAGAGTCTACAGTGATGCAGCAATTCAACATTTTGCTGAAGCTGTACACAGCTGCCGCCTCATTTATGAATTTTACATGGTTTTAAATTGCCACGTTTGCAACTGGGGGCATCTGCATGCTGGGAAGGGTGGAGGGAAACAGATTCTCCTCATTGTTCACTGCCCTGCTGTTAAAATGTCGAGCACTTCATGTTCCTCTTAACGAGGCTGTGAACCAGGCAGTGAGCTCCAGCACTTGCTGTAAAAACAGAACATCCCTCTCTCCTCTCCTGTCATCAGGAATCACAAGAAGATCCTGGCACACTCTCCTCTTCACATGCTCCATGCAGATACTTTTATTATTAATACATTTATTAATAAGGTTCCTCCTTACATCTGTGAAGTCACCAGGTGTCCTGGGTTGCGGTGTAGGATGTGCACAAAGTATTTATTCCATCCCCATCCCCATGAGCTCTTGGAACCAGGTGGGGCAGTGTTTTCCCAGGCCCCTCCTTTGGGCTCTTCTGCTCATGGCCCATCAATGCCTTGCCCAGGACTCACAGGGAACTCCCTCCAGGAGCTCTCTCTGTTTAATGGGCCATCAAGGACCCACTGCACGACTCCTCATCCCATTGGGAGATGCTCCGCCCAGGGGGAGGAGCCAAGCATTCCCACCTGCAGAGAATCTGGGATTTGGGACAGGACAAGCAGCCCTGAGCCACTGGATTCCCAGAGGAGCAGAGCTCCCAGACCTTTCTGTGGGATCACTGCTTCAGGAAGAGCCCCTCACCTGGACTGCTCCCACCACCCTGCTCAGGTTGTGTTCTGACTCTGTCAGTGCTCCTTTGTGCTATCGCATTTATTTTATTTTTACCTTTTAACCTTTTTTCTCATTAAATTATATTTCTAACTTGGAGCCTCTCACTCATTTTGCTTTCAAACCACCACACCAGGTGAAAGGTGAAATCCTCACTGTTTACTTGCACCTACAGCCTGGTGGGGATGAGCAGCCCTGTAGCAGATCAGGCAACGAGAGCATCTCTCCACATCCCATTTAGGGTTCTGCACATCAAGAGCAAAGATCTTCCAGTCCAAGCTTTGACTCCCCAGCCAGGTCAGTTCCTTCCTCACTGGGAGGCAAATCCACCCTGACCCTTCCACAAACTCAGACAGAGCCTGGCACTCTCCTCTTCACACGCTCCAAGCAGATATTTTTATTATTAATGCATTTATTAATAAGATTCCCCCCTACACCTGCAGCTTAAAGACTCTGTGAAGTGACCAGGTGAAAGGTAAAATCCTCACTCTTTACTCGCACCTACAGCCTGGTGGGGATGAGCAACCCTGTAGAAACATCAGGCAACAAGAACATCTTTCCACATTTAGGGATGTTGCACATCAAGAGCAAAACTCTTCCAGTCTAAGATTTTTGACTCCACATGCAGGTCACTTCTTTCCTCACTGGGAGGCAAATCCATCCTGACCCTCCCACAAACCCAGACAGAGACCTGGAGAGTTTCAATTCAACAGCAATTAAAGCTACCAACACAGCACTGAAGAAACACAACAACAGTTGAAACTGAGTCAGTGTAAACACTGGACGTGGAAAATGGGCAAAATACCTGTTTGCAAAATGTTTCTCTTATTATTTATTATTTCTTTATTATTATTTATTATATTATATTCTCTTATTATTTATTGCTTTAGAAGGTTTATTCTCATTGCAAATTGAGCCATGAGATTGGACATAAAACATCTTGATCCCTACAGCTGCTCTCTGTGCAGTGTGCAGTTTGTTAACAGTTTAAGTTCTGTTCATCATAACCAAACTCTGAAATTTCCAATGTCACACTATTGCAGTGCACAGATCTCCATGCTCTTAAGCCGTGCAGAAAATACAGAAGTGGTTTAACTATCTGCCTATCCTGTTATCATCAATAATTCCTTTATCTTGTGGTATTTTTTTCCTTTTGCCAAGCTAGACTTTTTTACAATTGAAAACTAATGAAAGATATTTTGATTTTTTTTCTCTAATAAATTCAGTGTCTCCTCCTTAAATCTTATAATTCTCCAGCTTAATTGAATTCTATATTGTGTTCATGATGTAATTTTAAAAATCCCTAATAAACCACAACCCAAAACTTAAAAAAGCTCATTTCATTACTTCTGAATTTCTTTTGCAACAGGCAGTGTTTTATCTATGGAGAAGACTGGAGTTCCTGTCAATGGTAATAAAATCCAAATGCTTCTTAATAACTGAAGTCAAAGGGAGCCACAACAATGAGGAGTTAGAGATTAGCAGCAGTAATCATGGACTAATTGAAATAATAACCTATTAACTGGTGTTTTGGCAATTCTTGCAGACACAGGAAGCTATATGTAACCAAAGCTTTGCTAAGTATATAGACTCTGCTTTAATCAAACCTCTGCTTTGCCAGGAAGAGACCTCACACTTTCCCTTTCTGGGAGAAACCAAATACCAGTGATTAGCATTTTGTATAAAAAATACTATTTAAAAAAATGCTATTTTATAAAACCCAGGGCTTTGCTTTGCAGCTGTAACAGACACAGAGATGTAAACTCTTGCTCTGTAAGCAAATTATTTTGTTGTCTTAGTTTGTTTCCAGGCTAGGTAGAATAGATATCATGAAGATCTTCATATCATGAAGATCCAGCAGATTTAAGTAATTAAATAAACGTTAATAGAATGAGCATTAACGTGGCAGCTCCAACAAAGCAGCTACAGGGAGCGTTTGCAAAGGTCACCCCTTTTGAGGATGCCCAACAGTGTCAGGGCTCTCCAGTTTACAGCACAGGGTGATTTATTCTGGGAGGGCTGCAGTTGAGGGATGCAGTTGCCATCGCAGAGAGTCCCCTGCAATGCAGAAAACGTTCCTGTCACTTGAGAAACTCGGCATCTCCCTCCCTGCCTTTCACTCCCCAACTAAAGGACGAGGCAGATGTTTGGAGAACAGAAATGGGCAGTGCCCCAAACTGTGCAGCCAACCCATGGCCCAAATAATTCACGCCAAATCTCTGACTACCTGTGCCAGATGTACCTGCTCACTGATACCTGAGCAGAAAGACTTGGCAGAATTTAACTCTTATAATATAAAAATAAACAATCCTCAGAAAGAAAAACCAGGGGAAATTGCTAACCTCAATAATTCTAGAAAGGGGCTGAGCAGCAGCACAAGCTGCCCTGCAGAATATTTGTGCCAGAGCTGACAGCCTCGCAGCCTTAATCTGTAGACTGGAGCAGTATATGATGTAAATGTTGTACATCATAAAAATCAATGGTTCTTTTGCTAAGTGGTCAATATTTATTTAACTTTAGCATTGTTTAATTCAATGTATCAATTAAAGATAGTGTAATGTCTATTTGGTCCCAAGCTGCTGTTTCTGTTTGTCGTTACCTCATCTGTTTGACATCGCTCACGTCTTTAAATCTCTGCTCTTTTGTCCCCTTGCATAACTCAAGGACAGAAGTAATTGACATGAAACTTTTAAAAATTAATTTCACCGCATACGCCACTAACAGAGAGTGCAAGTCCTCGGGATCATTTATAACTTCATGGTGATTGGCCCTGACAAAACAATACCTTAAAAACTCACAAAAGTAAATTATGGTCCAGGCAAATGGCTGGATGGGAGCTGGGCTCAAGGCTTGGAGCAGAGCCAGGCAAAAACAAAGTAATGCGCTTTTGATATTAATAACAGAGATGATATTGATCCACAAGCCAGTGTCACTTCTGTGCTCAGGCAAGGAGATTGCTTCAGGCATTTAGCCCACTGAAAGCCACTTTCCATGTAGGCCATTTAATTCTGGGAGTCTTTAATTATATGTAATGGAACCTAGTTAAAGGGCCAGATACCTATTTACTCATCTTGGGTATGGGCTGTGATTCAGGAAGCTGTCAAAAAGGTATATAACTCAATTCTTGGATTTCAAAAAGCAGCTGTCTTTATGTATGTTTATTTCGTCTGTGATTTTTCTTTGGCTCTGAGCCTGCTGGGAATTTGTAGGTACATGGACTCAAATTATAAGATGATATTTTTCAGAAGACCTGAAGCTAATCTTCTAATCTTCCTTTTTATTTTTTTTTTTAAAGAAATGTCTGTCTTTTTTTTTTTTCTTCCCCACACCATAAAAGCAGCAATTAGGGAGACTCAACATCTCATGCTAAAACAGAGTGCACTAGGAAAGAGACAGCACAGATCTGCAGTTTGAAAATACCTTTTTTCACATGTTTGCACACACCTGAAAGCTCCAACAAAAATGATCAAACTTAAATAAATTAACTACATGCTTTTAATCTAGTAGAAGAGGTTGTCCCTTAAAAAATTTTCTGCAGAGAAGGATATTGAGGAGTACCAAGGATTCTTACTATATCCTTACCTGCTTAGAGTTCAGAATTTTTTAGGGCTGCAGGAGGGGAATGGAGCATATATGGGATGGCACCAAGGGAAAATTTGGGCAACCAGTGATGATAAATGTCTTCTGCAAAACTGTGCTTCTAATTTGATTTCTACTTCGAGCTCCAAGCTCAAAAGTAGCAACAATTGATGTATGAAATATATGAAAATATTTCACAGCAGCAAGGGCAAGGCAAAGGGAATTGGGCAGTCAGCAGCTTCTCTGTTGAGGTGATTCCACATGGAAATCTTTCAGCTCCTCTTCCAGAGTGGAGGGCAAGTCCAGCTCTTGAAGATAGAGAAAATACAAGTGCACCAACTGTTATTTAAGTTATAAATCTTGCCGTGTGGTGGTGGTGATATATTATTGTCATTCTGTATATTCGTGGGGTCAGAGATAAGAGGACAAAAACAATCAAGACTTCCGAGAAATGACTAATTGTTTTTGTTGGTCTAAAGTCTAATTGAGGAGGCTGCAAGAAAGGGAATTTGCTGATCTGTCTGGAGAACATCCCTGCCACCTCCCTCACCACGGACATATTGGTACAAAGTGAGTAAAACACCAAAAGGCAAAAACGTGTCAGAAAACAGTAAAGAACAAAAACCCACTGTGTTGCAAATGCTGGCAGCCAAGCATCCACAAATATACTGTCTGCAGTCAACATTCATTCAATTTAATAAGAGCAGTTGGGAAGGAGAAAGGCAAAAAGGATTTGGTGCTAAGCCAGCACACTTTTTTTTTTTTTCTTTCTGTAATTTCTCACATTTCTCTCTTAATTTCTGAAAATAAGCAAGCCTGGCCACTTGTCTGCTTTGGGTAGAGATGTTTGGAAGCCTTTTTGCATTCCCTCCTGTTTATTTTTTTACTGGGAACCTCCCAAACGAAAGAGTTAACTCACTTTCTATATTAAATATTTACATAAAAATGTTCAGGAAGGTGTGTGTAAATTATAAATAATGTAAAGCAGGACTGGGCTCGGTTAGAGCTAAGAGACCCAAATTGTATCATCATAATACATTATTCACATATAATGCATCTATTCTCCTCCATTAGTGTTACTAGGAAAAGCCCCTGAGTGCTTAACTTGAATTTCGAAGAGTGTAATAAATGTGAGATAAACAAATAGCAGTGGGGATGCAGCTGTAGTTAAACAAGTGTAAATTAGAGCTCAGCCTAATTCCTCCAAACTACGTGTAGGACAAACACGGTGCTCTCCAGAAACAAGAGATCAGTTACAAACAGCAAAAAAAACCCCCAAAAAATCCCACTACAAATCCAAATTATTTGATTCAGTTTCCTCTCCTTTGCACTCCATGCGCCAAAAAGGCTTCATGGCAATCCAAACCTTGGATTTTTCTGGTCAGTTTATGAGCTAAATTGCAGCTGTGAGGGAAACATTTCCAGACACAAAAGGAAGAGAGGAAGGTGGTCACACCAGGGGAGTGTGTGGAGGGGAAGATTTGGCAAATATTGGCTGGCAGGACTCACAGGAAAGCCACCCCTTCCTGTGTCCTGGGTTTTTATCTTCAGCAAAAGAGCACTTTTCTCCTCAAATCCCAAATGTAGCAGCTGCAGGATACTGAGAGCTTGAAAACTGATTGTTATACTTTCTTAATTAATAATGTTACATATTATTTCTATATTTTAATATATTATAAAATTATTAATCATATTATTATACATAATATTAAATAAATATATTGATATAATAATAATTATTGTGGCATTATATTATATTATTATATATTATTATATTTCTCATTTATTCTCAGCTGCAAAACAAGGACTTCAGGACTTCCAGGACTTCACTCAGCAGCGGCCACTGACTCCTTGAACTGGTTTTTCCAGGTGTTTCCTGCAGCCTCAAGCTTCTGTTTCTTTTTCACACGGACTTGTATAACTGCAGTGTCCAGAATTGTTCTGGTAAATCTTGGGGCAACTCTTACCTTTGTTTTTTTTTTTAATTTTTTAAATTTTATTATCTTGGAAGTGAAGAATTTTATTTCTCTTGGCCTGGAAAGTGTTTAGAGATCTCAAGGTGAAAATATTATAGTAAATGGTGAAAATATTATAGTAAATGGTGAAAATATTATAGTAAATGGTGAAAATATTGTAGTATACTGGTCTGGAAAGTGTTTAGAGATCTCAAGGTGAAAATATTTCAGTAAGAACATGGAATATCCTCATTAGGAATTCTCAGCCCAGTGCACTCAGCCCAACAGGGCCCGGAACGTTCCTCTCAGAAAAGCTTCATGAACATTATGAATTTCATCATCTGGTTGAAATGAGAGAGTCAAGCACTGTGTGAAGTGTTCCTGCTGCTCTGCAAGGCTTTTTAAAACTAGTTATTCCTGCTGAGTGTAGGTGTTTGGGTTTGAGGAGTGAGCATTTCTCCCAAAGGCAAAGTTGGAATGACTTTTGTTTGGCAAGGAATTCTGCTGTGAGGATGAGCCTCAAGGCAGAGGCAGAGCCCTTCTGATTCCTTCTTTCAGGATTTCTTTTAAAATCACAAAGTTTATTATTAGTGCAAGGAGAACAAGGGTAAAATGGTTGTCTGGCATATCTTGGACAGATAATATTTCCAGAACAAGGGAACTGGCTGAAGAGTTGGAGAAAAAAAAAGAATCTTTAGTGGGAATTTTTAATCGCATTTTTAAGTTATGCTGTGAGCAGTTATTGCTGAAAAACTGCACAGTGATGAACGTGCAAGTTGACAAACAGGGATCAGACATCAGAAGAGTAGAAAATTCAGTAAATTAGGAAAAAATAATATTTGAATTGTCCATGTCTGAACGCAGCTCTCACTTGCCTGTTGACTCTATTCAGTGTCTACCAGCATGAGTTCAGAGGATGGAAAACAGAATTTTTGATAAATGATCTTTCAGGTATGACAGGAGGGATAAGGGGGGGTTCCCCAATGCTTGGACATGCACCATCTCCACACCTTCCTAAAAAATCTCTTTGATGTCATATCAATAATCTTGACGTGTCAAAGAAAATCCTCAGAGTCAAGAAACATCTCCAGAAATCCTCAACAAAGTTTAAAGCATTGATCCCATCTGTACAATAAAAATAACAATATAAAGAAAAAGCTAATAAAGCTGCCCAAAGAGCTACTGCAGAATTATAGGAAGTTCTCAGCCTCATAATTTTTTTTTTTTTGGTACCACAATTGGGGTTTTTTAGGTACTTTTAAGTTGTACATTCCTCAGATGATGGGAGTCAGACACATATAACATTGGTAAAAAGTCCAGCACAGTGGAACCCAAATTGCTCTGTGCATGTTAATATAAATATTATTTAACAGCTCTTTGGTGTTGTAGAATATACCCCAGGCAAAGCCTACAGAAAAAAATGTGAATCACTAGAGAAAGTGGTCTCCAAATAGAGAACATTTCTCCCCTAGTAAGGAATTTATTCCCCTCCATTCATTAACATCCAATTAGCTCCTGAGCCCTTTCCCCAGTGCTCAGGGTGGCTTCACAACAAAACAAAACAGTATTGCAAAACAAACCCACAAAGAGCCCTAACCCCAAAGAAAACCCTCAGTGCCATTAATTAATATAGAGAAAGCTGAAAACACAGTCACAGACACAGAGAAATCCCCCTAAAAATCTACTGAGGCTCAGCAAAGCCCATGGGGACAGAGACCATCACACTGATTTATTCTGCAGCCCAAGGTCTTTGCAGATCCACTCCTCTGCTCCAGAAGAATTTCCCTGGCATTCCTGAGCTGACTGAAAATTATGAAATTATTTGTGCCAACAGGGGACTGAGCATCTGTGTGTGGCTGTGAAATATTACCCAAAAAAACCTCATTTGCTAATAGAGTTTAAATAGTCATTTAACAAATTAAGAAGTATTTCTTCTGTCAATCAATCATTGTGTTGTCTCAATACATTCTTTGTTGTTTTCTCCACTCTTTGTTATGAAATCTTGGTCTCCACCTTATTAAAGGATTTCGTAAACAAATTAGAGGAATTACTTATAAACAGCCTGATTTAAAAAGATGTGAGGATGACTGTAAAAACCACTCTAGTTCAATTATCCAGCTAAAATTCACTAAATTATTTACCAAGGATAATTACAATAAGTGAATTTATAAAGTTGCTTAAGATAAAAAGGTGATGAAGAAAGAGAGATTTGAAGATATTTTCATATTCTCCTGAAAAAGGCAAGGTTAATCTCCTAAAAATGCTTAATTTTGCTTATGTTCTCTAACAACACCCATCATTAGCAAATACAGTTTTTTGGGTCCTACTTCCACAAACAATTAACTAGAAACAAAACTGGTTATTTTAAGCTCAAACAGATCCTTGAAATATTTTCATCCCAGTCTCCCACAATACTCAGATCCCGAGTGCTGACTAAACAGAAATGGTAACAGAGCTGACTTTATCCTTAATTTTTGGGAAATGCTGTGTAAAGAACACCCTGAAGTGTGGAAAAATTGAGATTTTCACAATTACCTTGTTGCAAACAGCTGAAGATGTTAACTACTGGTACAGAGAAAAAAAACATTTTCCCCAAAATTTCCGAAGGAACTACATTACTTGTGGGTATATTTATATGCTTATTTAATGTGATGGTATCCCTTTAAGTAAACTTGTCAGAGAAGATTTATTTTTCTCCCCATTGTCTCAGACTAGAGCGTGAGGAGCACAAAAGGTCCAGTGGCCAGGACACAAACCCTGCAGGCTTTGGCTGACAAAGGGAGAGCCTGGGTGACAGTGAGTGAAGTGTTCACCAGATCCTTTTGTCACAGAAATACAAACAATACAATACAATACAATACAAATTTCTTTGATTCAAAGAAATTAGGAATTGTGTGAGCAGCAAAACAAGTGAAATTGCAGTGTAGGAGTGCTGGGAAAGGTGGTGGATATCAACCATTTAATTATCTCCAAATATCTACAAACAATGACTCAATTTTGTGCCACTTTCATAAAAAACTGTTTCATTATTTTCTTATTTTTTGGGATTTTTTTTTTCATCATTTTCTTATGAATACACAGATTTTGAATATTAGGTGAATAGTCCCTGCAAGTGAACACAAAGGGGAAATGATGCAGGCAGCTTCCTCTTTCTGCATTAGGGTAGAAATGATATGCAGCAGGGGATTATGCTTTTGTTTAAAGCTGTGCCTCTGCCTCTAAAAGAATATATTATCCAAATCTTCTAATGTCGTTGAAATTCCCCAAAACTTGATTGTGTCAGACATAATGTGGCAATGAGGTTCTTATCCCTGCCTCGGTGCCGAATAAATATCCAATATCAGAGAGTCTAACCTTGGCAAAGCATCCCCCAGGGAATAGCCCTGCCGTCAATAATTCATCCTGCTCTTGGTGGGAAGGTGCAGTCACTGAGCCCCTGACTTTACACACAATATATTAAATACAGCTGGAGGAGTGGGAGGAGAAGGAGAGGAGGGACTCACTTCCCTTCAGGCCCATTAAGAAAAAAATAAATAAATAAAAAAGCCACCTTGGAATTATTCAAAGTAGCACTGTGCCCATGGAGAGCAAAGCAAACAAGGCTCCCTCCTCACCAATTCCATCATCAGAGTTATTGGAGAGGGGGGAACACGGGAAATACAGATTTGTGAACATGGGACAGAGATTTTTTTTCTCACATCTTCCAGCTGTGAGAGTCAGCCTGAGCTTCACTGATCCTGAAGAACCCAGTATGTGGCCCCCACAAGTCCACATATTAACCCCACCAATCTTAATTCAAACATCAATACATCTAGGTTCAGTGGCAAAAATACAGATGTTATTCAAACAAGCTCAAAATAAGTGAGATTTTTTTTTCTGGTAGTATGTATCTGCCTGCAAAGATACAGATGTTATTCAAACAAGCTCAAAATAAGTGAGATATTTTTTTCTGGTAGTATGTATCTGCCTCGAAGATGATTGCAATTTTAGCTAAAGACAAAATGGAAATAGATTTCAATACAGCCTGGTGTCTTTTTCATTCCTATTTTCTCTTTTATTCTTATGGTTTTAAATGATTTAGGAACCAGAAGAATAACTAAGAAACCCAACAGTCATTATCTCAAACAATGAGGGGTTTTTAGTGCAAGATCAATGTTTGTTATAATGAAAATAGATTCCTCAGCTCCTGCAGGGATATGCAGAGGGCTTTTTTTCACTGTTAAATAGAATGTGATTGCTTATTTTCACCAATAAAACGAACATTTTTATTCAGGAGTAAAAATAAAATGTCAGAATTTATTTATTTACTGCTATTAAGCACATGTATTTAACCAGAAGCTCCCACCATATGACTGAAGCTGAGAAAACTGGGAATAATTTTCTGTGAACTTTTAGAAGCTTGAGGGAGAAGTAGAAAATCTTCAAAAAAAGCCATGAAAAAGTTCACTCTGGGGGGAAAAAATGGTTCTGTTCAGATGGTTGACCAAACTCTTAATTTGTAATGCCAAATGAACCAAATTCAAAGCTAATAAAAACATATTAAGCAGACTTAATGAAGTAAAACAAAACACTTCTTTCATACCAACATATCAAACTCTTTTTACAACGCTGAGGAAATTATTATTATTATCATCATAATTATGATTTTGATCATTGTGATTTAGAGTCAATGCATGTACTTATGGTCATTTTTGATCTCTGAACATTAGGAAAAGAATTCACATTAATACTTCAGAGATATGTTCTATTAGAAGTCCAAATAAGATCTCAAAGAATGCATGGGAACTTGGATTTTTCTGATGATTAATTGCATTTCCTCCTAGCTCTCTTTGGCTTGGTTTTCATGCAATGCCTAAAAGGTGTAAAAACTGGAAAGAAGAAAACGAGCAGCAAAGCTGCCAATACCCCTTAAAATGATTTCTTAGGTCGTTCTTTGAGTAACAGGTGTAGAAAAAGTTCTGACTGGAATAGAACTACAACTGCAGCAGGTCAGGATGTGAATGCACAGAGGAATGGACACCAGGTACTCACAGTCTGGGGTCTGTGAAGGGTGCCTGAGCTCAATTTCACCAACTGCAAATTGAATAACACACATTTATTGGGCAGCTGCAATCTCTAAGTGCGCCTTTTGCACCAATGAGGGGACAAAATGTATAATTCAGGAAGAATTATTTGCAGTGATACAAATGTTTAGGAAAAACTTTGTCTGTCTTGACTGGATGCCCAGGAAGGTCTTGAGATCCTTGAGCAAACACAGCCAAGGCAGTGCCCACTCAGCCTTTGCTCTTCTCCTCTCTTTTATGTTACAGAATTTAATCTGTTCATGAGGCACAGCATTGGTGTGAAAACTCTCCAAATCCTGCTGTTTTACAACAACAAAACCTGGAGAGAGCCCGTGTGTTTATCCCATATTGTGCAGGGGGTGTATCCATGGGCAGAATTCCTTCTGGACTTCTCTGCTCTTCTGGAGCAACAGAATTTGTGAATTCTCAGCTGCAAGCCAGTCACTTAAATGATGAAGACTCAACAATTAGAATTATCCAAAAGTTTCCACGAGGATGTTTTTCCCTTTTGTGATTTGACAAAGCTCCACCTTTCCTTCTTACTACTGATAATTTTCCATGGGTTTTGGAGAAATGGAACTTGGTGTGGATGACTTACTATTGAGAAATAAATTGCAATGCAGAGAGAGAGATTTGTAGAAACAAACATAAGAATTTCACGAGCAAGAAGCTCTTACTGGGAACTACTTGGTGCTTATCTAGTAAAACACAACATTAATTTTATGTCAGACAATAACTTCAGTCACAGGTAAACTTTACAGGTCAAACTTGATGGTTTGTTCTCCAGGCTGATAAAAAAACACTAGAAAAATATTTTCAAGGAAAAGTGTTACCTTGGTATGATTTTTAGCAAATCATCATCTGCTCATAGGTATGATCCAGACAGAAGTAAAGATTAAATTCTTAAATTACTCACTGTGATGTATTTTTTCTCATTTTCAAAGTAACCATGATTGATATTAAATAGAAAACTATATTTTTTGCCTACAAAGGCAGAATTCAGGTCATTCAAATAATATATAACTCACCAAGAAATGCAGTTTTGCAGGAACTTTCCTTAATTTACATGTTCTTTGCAACAAAACCTGCAGACCCCAGATTATAGAATCTGTACCCATTTTCACAAGCTGTTCCATGGTTCATTCTTGTATACCTCTTTCTAAAACAGCTTTCATGATTGAAAATCAGTTCATTTACAGTATACAAGTTACCAGTGTTGTAATGTAATTAATGCCTGAATTATCAAGTAAAACATATGAAATAGTTCAATGTCTGCCAATTAGCAGGTTTTTAATAAAAATTAATAAATGACATATAGAGAAATAATAATTAAATGACATATAGAGAAGAAGGGAGTCACAGATTTAAGACTTACAGAACATTCCTAAGGAGCTGGAAGAATTCCTGAGAATGTGGCTGGTTCCTGACTAAGTATTTAAAGCACCTTAAGGGAAAGGAATTCTTAGAAATTCTTCAGGTGGTGCTACTTTAAATGGGTTTTTCCTGACATTATTCATCTTTGTTGTTGAAATCATCCATTTCAGTGAGAAATGGGACAAACCAGGAGTGATAACCAGGAGCTGTATTTGCAATACAATACACGAATATTTTCCCTTCAGAGGAAATACTGCGGCAGTTTTCCAACAGAACTTGGGACGAGCCTGCATAACAAAAACTGAGCTTTAGTGCAGAGGAGCAGCATTTCTTCCCTTCTTTCTTTTCCTCTTTAAAATTTGGGAGTTTGGGAATCCATGCTGCATCTTTTTCCAGTATTCAGGTTATTTGCTGAACTGAAGGCCCAATCAGCATATATCAAACCATGGCCCTGAGCAGCCTGAGCTGCTTTGCACAGAGAGCAGGATTGCTTTGAATTACACATGCAATCAGAACATTTCACAGGGCAAATTGTGGTCATTTTGACAACTCTGTGGCAAGCTTCATTTCAGTCCAAATATACATGAGATTCAGAAATACAATGAGGTGATTTAACGTTTTAAAAGGGGAGTATATGGTATAAATTAGCAGAAAAAATCACGACACTTACAAACTTGGTCTAAAGATGTATTGTTCCCTTTCCTTCAGAAATAAAAGCCCACCTCCCACAAAAGAAAAACCAACACGACACCACCCCCCAACCCACCAATTTCTATTAAGAATAAATTAGGCACTAAAGAAGAATTCCACTGATATACAATTTGTACTGGAAATCTATTTTAAACTTGGAAAAGGAAGGCAGGGAAAAGAGGGAAGGAAAGTAGGAGGAAGAGAATTATCCACACTGTGTTTTCAGCATAAATCCAAAATATAATCCCACAGTAGCTACTGAGAAGAAAATTAACTTCACCTCAGCCAAAACCAGCACATACACAAATGTTGGATCAGTGAGAGATCAGATGCCAGGGAAGAATATGTGAGATAGGAAATATTGATCCCTAGGACTTACCACGTCCTTTAGCAATGCTCTCAACTGCCCAGCTCTCATAGGAGAAACATCAATGGCTTTTCATTAATTTCTCTTACAGTCTGTCACTTAGCCAGTGTTGCCTCTCAATTAAAGGTTTGTGTTGAAACACATAAAAAAAACCTAAACCTGTTTTGTAAAACTCGTTCTCTGGAATTATGGAAAATTGTTCACGTTTTGATTGATGGCAACATCATCACTGTAGTCTGATTTATCACTCATCACTTTATACTCCTGCCAAAAAGGGTTAAAAGTCGTCCCTTTCCAAATATTTACTACCTGACCTTTTCACAGCTACCCTGACAAATTTTTTAGATTTCTGGATTCCTTAAAATGCACCGTGAGAGCAGCTGGAATTTTCTAATTTCTTTAAACTGTGTCTTCCCAATTATTTATTTAAGAGCTGTGCAGATAAGCTCCCCATTCTCACCTAGATCAGTGATAAGAGAGGAAATGGCCTTTTTAGAGTGTCTCTGCTTTTTAAAGCAGATAGAAATAATAAGGTTGACAAAGGAAAAAAAAAAGGAAAATTAGGCATTATGAGGGTAATAACTTAGAAAGTGTCAGATTCAGAATAATTGAATCCAATGACATTTAATGCTATGGAAAACAATAGCAGCAGCCCAGCCGCCCATCTGACTCATGTCTAGTTCATGTTTAACAAAACAAGGCTAAGGGTCACGCAGTCATGAGTCCCATAAATAACCTGTTAATGGGATTTCCAAACAAGCTGTCCTCAAAATGTGCTCTTTTTTTGTCTCACGGAAAGAATATTAAAATGCAAATGGATTCGGGCTGTGTCCTCATAAACAACCATGTTCATTTAACCTCTGACCTCGACGTTTAACTGCCCATTCCAGCAATTTGTATGGTATTAGCCACAGCATGCCACTCCAAAGTGCTGACTTTGAGAAGAGAGGACTAAATGAATAGGTTACTACCTCTGATGCCCAGTTAGCCACGTCCAACTGACTTTATAAGCATAGATATATTATTTTAAAAGTTTCCTTTAGCTAGTTGACTTTTATTTATTCTTTTTTTT
>VWZU01005098.1:474335-522998 GCA_013397095.1 Sterrhoptilus dennistouni | reverse complement strand
TGGCTAGGGGTAAAAAAAATGGTGCCAGGAAAGGTGTTCTGAAACATTATTGGGAGAGTTTTGGCAGAGAGTGCCAAAATTCACCTGCCTGCTCCCCTTGGGCAGCTGCCAGGACCCCTTGGTGAAGCACTTTGTGTTCTACAGACCTGTCCAGATCTTCTTGACCCTTTTCTGCACCAGGATATTCCAGCCATTCATTCCCTGCAGCATCTTCAGCCTCGTTTTTAGAAGAATTAGGCTGTTTTTAAGAGAAGCCCACCTGCCTGATGTGAATAATTAAAAACCTGTTCTTTGTTCAAATTCAACCACTTTTCTCCTACCTGATGCTCCTCACAGCTCTCAAGGGGAGACCTTCAAGTGGTCTAGGGGAGTTTGCCTGACCATGGACAATGTCAAATTAAAACAGCAAAAAGCAAAACATCTGGTAACCAGTTATTATCTGGTTTCCCAGTTAAAAGTATCATGAAAATCACAGTCAATGCCCACTCAAACCAAATTAAAGTCTGAAGGTTGCTCTTAACAACTTGGTTTTAAAGGAAGCAATTAATCCTTCTTTGAAAGCACAAGACTTCTGGGAAAAGGGTGAGAGTCCCTTTGCAGTGAACTCTGTGCTCCAGAGGAAAAGGAGAAGTTGGGATGTCAGAGAACTCTCACCTTACCGGGTGTCTATATTTCTCCATCACAGAATTTCTATTCCAAAATACTCATAAGCACTTCAGAGTTAATTAGAAATGTGTAAATTCTAGAGACGATTTCCACAGCTGAGACTGGATCTAAGAGTTTCAAAGTTTTCTGCACAACACTAAAGAGAAGGAAACAATCTGAACTAACAATGTCTAGAAAAGAATTACTATTTTCATGTTTGCTGACTTTAGATCATGGTATTACCATGGTATTATGGTAATAAGACCATGGTAATACTAATGCTATTCTCAGCTGATCATTCACCTGGACTGATTTTTCCTATCAGTTTTGGATTTAGTTCTTTCAATAAATAAATAAATCTCTTCCTGTGAACAGCTTTTCAGGGGCACAGTTTTAGGCACCGCCCATTGCACATCCCTGATTTGTCATATTTCAATTTGTCTTACTCTGCTCACACTAATTTACAGTAAAATCTCTGAATATCAGAGTTTCAGCTACTAACACTTTTCTGGACATGTCCACTTTCTTGTCTAAGAAAACTCTAAGTGATGACTTCTGTCCTAGAAGAGGTGATGACAGGTGTTTATATCTCATCAGGTACCACTCATTGCACGTCACTGATTTGTCTTATTTTGATTTGTCTTATTCTGCTCGCGCTAACTGGCAGTAAAGTGTCTGAATACCAAGGTTTCAGCTGCTAACACTTTTCTGGATGTGTCCACCTTCTCGTCCTAGACTTCTGTCCTAGAAGAAGTGATAACAGCTGTTTTTATCTCATCTCCTATTAAGAGTTTCAGATACCACTCATTGCACATCACTGATTTGTCATATTTCAATTTGTCTCACTCTGCTCACATTAATTTGCAATAAAGTCTCTGAATAACAGAATTTCAGCTGCTAACACTTTTCTGGACGTGTCCACCTTCTCCTCCTAGACTTCTGTTCTAGAAGAGGACAGAAGATAACAGGTGTTTTCCTCTCATCTCTTATTAACCTGCAATTTTCTTTTTCCACATTAAGCTCTGAAGGAAGATAGAGGGCTTAGACTCTTCAGTGACCCTCCCATCATGATTTGTATTAAAAAATTATGTTTCCTTAGCCTCACCACTCCTCAAAAGTTCAAATCTAAACCCAAAAACCTTAGAACTCCAAACTTTTTTTCATTTTTCCCCCTTGGAACAGGCTGAAAGCCGAGTCATTAACGCCGCGGATCGGCCTAATCCGGAGCATTTGTTGCCGCAAATTATTACGGACAAGCCTCTTTATTGAACCACATCCTTTTATCAGCATTAGGATGCATGAGCCGAGGCTGTTGTTTTAAACGCACTCATTAAGCACACAAATCAGCCCCTGTTGACAGAGCGCTTTTGAATTAAGCATCAGCCCGTAGTCATTGGACAAGGAGCAATTTATAATGCCATTAGCAACACTCGCGAAGGTTACAGGCATCAAAAATTGTTCAGCCGTAATTATTCTTAATGGATACAAGGAATAAACTGACGCAGGACAGCTTTTTCATTACCTTTCAATCAAGGCTGATGGCTGGGAGAAATGTACAGTAAGTGCACTTTGGGGAGAAATAATGGTGTTGCAGCACCTTTCACTGGAAAATGCTCTCAGTTCAGAACTTAACTTTTAATGACGTTAATTTGATATAATTAAAAAAAATACGATTTGCTTTGAAGATTTCTTGCAATGAGTTGTTCTGCCTGCTGTTTAACCATCTTTCAAGTGTACATCCCAAACGTGAAAAGAGGAAAAGATCTTCAGGTGCTTGGGGTTCTCATGAAAAGCATTAGACTTTCAATTTCCTGGAGTAATGAGGACAGATTTTTAAAAAGAACTCACAGCACTAAGAAAACGAAAGAAAATTTTATAAAGTTTATCTACCCCAAAAAAGAATCAGCACATACACAACATTCTCCATAAAATTCAGTCACAGATTCAAAAACAGGTGATTGATCACTTTTTCACATGTAAAATGGTGAAAAAATACTAAAAAAGAAAACCAAAACAAAAACAAAACAACAAACAAACCCCTCAAAACTCAACTTAGTTTTAAACTGAGTCTGCAGCTTAAGAGGGTCCCTGCAAATATTCACTCACATGGATCATACAGTCACAGAACAGTTTGGGTTGGAAGGAACCTTAAATCCCACCCAGTGCCACCCCTGCCATGGGCAGGGACACCTTCCACTGTCCCAGGTGCTCTAAACCCTGTCCAACCTTGGACACTTCCAGGGATCCAGGGGCAGCCACAGCTTCTCTGGGCACCCTGTGCCTCCCCATCCTCACAGGGAAGAATTTCTTCCTAATATCTGAAATGATCTGTCAGTTAGAAGCCATTCCTCCTTGTCCTCTTACTACATGGCTCTTGTAAATAATCTCTCTCTTTCTTCCTTCAGAAGCTTCATGTATCTTCAGGCACAAGAACCTGACTTGCAGCTCCATAATCAACAAAGATTTTGTTCTTTTTTAAAATAAAAAACGCTTTCCAAAGATTAATTCAGAACTTCTAAAATCCATATTTATTGTAATTTAAATCATCAAGTCTAGAGGATTCATCCTTTTACCATATTCACCTTCACTAGACAGTTCTGTTATACCTGGCCTCTTTTCCAGCCTCACCATCACACTTGGCTGCCTGAAAAACAAGGCAGCTGCTGCCCATCTCTCTTCTGCATGTTAATTAAAAGATGAGCATTGAACATCTAAGGATTCAAAGGATTACTTTGAATAATTTCCCTGGTTGAGTTTATCTGGTAAAACTGAAGATGACCCTCGGTGGAAGAGCCAAATGGTTTTTAATTTAGGAAGCTCATTTCAGGTTTATCTATGACTTTTGAAGTATTCCTTCTTTTTAATAAAATAAATTGTGTAGTCCAGTCGCAATAATAATGTAATATCTGATTCTAATGTTATCTTTGGCTTCTAACAATGGATGGGAGAGAGGTCCTGCTCCAGTCTATCAGAAGGATGTAATGACCATTAAAAGGCAAGCAGAGATTTGTATCACTCAGTTGTTCAGTGTCATTGTTCCAGTCTCCACAGTGGAGAAACAGCACATTTCTTTTAAGTAAAATATTGCTGGGAACTCACTGCTTCAGCAATTACCTCTGAAACACATTGTTTTCTCAAAGCCATTAACATGTCAGATCATGGCAGTGCTTGACATTCAAACACGCCTTGGAGGGCTGCAATTCAATTTAAGGATCACCTCCTCTGAGCAGGCTAACCTGCAAATTTCACAAAATCCGGGAGAAATTCTCAGGGCGCATTTTGATCATGCTGCTTCCTAAATTAAAAACAAAACTGTAAGTGTTAAACATCTTTAACAAGGCATTAAACCTCAGCCATAATCTAAGAGGGGTCCCTTAATGAGTGATGACATATGTTGTGAAGGCAGTTATCTCCTAATGTTCAGTGCTCGAGCAGTACAATGGAATGGCACAGTGTGCAGAAGGGATGTATCATCACTAATGAGAGGATAATTTGAAGCTCCTCTTCTGAGCACCCCAGAGGAGACTTTCCACTGCTGCAGGAAGGAGAAGGATGCAACAACTCCTTCTTATCACACGCTTCAAAGAGGAATGGGAAATGATGATGGGAGAGAGTAAAAGCTGAGACAGAAAATGGGCTCGGACATTGGAGAGTCCCTGAGTTACCTTCCTTTGCTCCCCTGAAAAAAAATCTTGATGCAATGTTGCAGTCTGTTGGGAAAGATGGGACAGGAAGAGCTTGTGGATATGATTGCCTGGTAAGAAATACTGGAGATGTAAAACCTGTGAGGGAAATAGAAATGAAGGGCAGCTCTGAGATGTGATCATGGCAGGCAGGAAGACGGGGATGAGCTGGAGATGGGTGGAAGGACAGAAAACAAAAGGACCCAAGGGTGCAGCCCCTCTCCACCCTGCCAAGGCATCAGGGAAAAGGTGGATAAGAAAAGTCTCTTTAGAGTTTAGAATACAGGATGATATGGTGATATAGCAGTTCTCATGGGCTGTGTGCAAAGTCTGTAGGTTTTGTATCTCAGCCGGTTGGTCACTGTAAATTAGAATATCCAACACAAAAGGAGATGGAATGGATTGGAACAAGGTGCTCGCTCTCTTGCTGCTCCCTCTCTCTTACTCTTACCACTGTCTTGCTCTTACCTCTCTCTTACCCCTCTTAGCTTTTCTACCTCCCTCACCTCACACCCTCTCTCCCTCTCTCTTTGGGGTTCCCTCCAGCCCAGGCTGGTGGCTGAAGGCAAAGCCCTTTTTTACCCACGACCCTTGCAATAAAACCACGTCTTTCTAAAACATCTCAGCTCTGCAGAGTTCCTTCTCCCTGCCGTCCACAGTTGCTCCTACAGCCGTCGGTGTCCTGGGAGTGCCCTCCCACCTTGCCTTGACCAGCCCTGGCACCAGTGACAAGTAAGGTACAGATCAGTGTGAGGACACACCTTGCCCATCCTGTGAGTCCTTGATCACACAAAGGTGTGATTATGGTGAAGAAGAAAGCAGGACTCTGTTGATGGCTCTGCCACAGAAGTTCATTGGTGCCCCAAAAGGACCAACCCCAACCTCAAGGAGCCTGCCCCAGCACAGCACAGACTGCCCTGTGACAACAGCTTTTATTGGGGGGAGGAACAGGGGGAGGAGTCAGGGAAGGGACCAATAGGCACAGATCTGGGCGTGGCTCTGGGTTGAGGGGCTTCCCAAGGGACCAGTCCTTGGGGGGAAGGAGGGAAATTCTTGGATCCTGACCAACCACACGACACTTTCCCTGGAACTTTCCAGACGCAGGGCGAGGCCCCGATGTGACTGGCAGGACCTGGGGGTCACATAACGTAAAATTGACACATAACTGTAACTTGGGGTAAACCACAAGGGCACAAACTTAGGGGGCACATGGAACAAACCATTTATAACATACAAATTAAACAAATGAAGCCAAAACCCACACCACTACAGTGCAAAGGACTCTGTCTCCTCACTCTTCTCCACCTGAGCACCGAGGGCATAGTGGACACTGCTGTCCTAAGGGAGAGCCTGGCAGGGGTGTAGGAACACACAACACACTGAAAAACAAGGTGAGATCAGGGAGGAGCACCAGAAGTGATGGTTAAGAACCATGCTCAAAGGCAGAAGAAGAATCCAACTCGTCTTCTACAAAAAAACAGTAAAAATAGAAAACTCTTCAACCAAAGCTGACAGATATTCACACCAAAACCTGCCTATGATTTTATGTACCCATGCAAAATTCCCTGCCCAGCATCTTTTTCACTTTGCTATTTTTTTGGATGGATTGTTTTCCTTTCTTTTTTTCCAAGATCTATCTTCAGGCATTTAAAGGAAAGCTGCTGAAGACCACTTGTAAATGCTTCTTGGGTTACTGAAAAAGCCTCGATTTGGTGACAGAGTAGTATTTAATAATCATCGATATGAAATGCGTAGCTCAGCCCTCCTCCCTTGACCCTTCCCCTCATGTAAAGACATCTGCAAATTAAGTGAATAACAATCAATTTGCCATGTTGCCATTTGCTGAAGCAGGCATTACTGGTTTCTACCTGCATCTAAATCAAGGGAGCTGCTTCCAGAGACAGTGATGACTTGACATTACATTGCAAAAATTATGAAAAGTATCCCAGCTCTGGTGTACCATGCTTACTAAAACTGCAGTTGTTAAAGTTGTAAATCTGCAGAACTTGGAGCTCTGTGGAGAAGGACTTTTAGAAGAAGGCCAGCAATGCCTAACACCTGTCCCTGGCAGTGGGCAATGGTTTATTCCTACAGCCTGTCCCTGGCAGTGGGCAATGGTTTATTCCTAAGGAGGAATGTCAGAACAGGCTCAGCATCTGGTGATTCTTTGCCCAAATTTGTCCCCACCTTCTAATATTCAGTAGCCAGNACAGCCTGTCCCTGGCAGTGGGCAATGGTTTATTCCTACAGCCTGTCCCTGGCAGTGGGCAATGGTTTATTCCTAAGGAGGAATGTCAGAACAGGCTCAGCATCTGGTGATTCTTTGCCCAAATTTGTCCCCACCTTCTAATATTCAGTAGCCAGGGGTCTTCTTATCTTCAAAACTGTGTGATATTTACTGTGCTGGAGGCCATAGATTTCTACTGTTATAACAACCCTTTTCCACTTTGCTATTACTTTCCCAGCCTCATATTCCTTTTTTTTGTTTTGGCAACTGTCAATTACTGATTTGACATTTCACAGATGATAAGATGGCTTCAACATCTCAGTCCTTGGCAAACACCTCAGAATGCAACACTTTTAATGTGGAGTTAGGATTTTCTTTTGTGAATGCATTACTTCAAAAATTAAACTTAATTGAGTTTCAAAATTGCGATACCTAGCATTTGAGGTGATCACATGAAATTCAGACACCAAACTCATACTATTGGCCAAAAGGTCTTCACCTCTGTTTTGCCTTTTTTATTTTGGGGATTTTCCCTCCTGGTCTTCTGATTCCCCAGTTTCCTAGATGACTGCCCACTTTAAGCAAGGAAGAGGAACCTCTTCTTTTCACTGTGGTGTACAGCCTTCACTCCCCTCCCAAGTGCAGGAGCAGCAGGGGGGCTTAACCACTCATGGGGGCAGAAAAAATGACAAGAAAACCATCTTTGTTCCAGGAATACGGTATGAGGTCACGTTACTATGGCAGCGTGAACCATTTCCCCTCTTTCTAGCTGGTAGAACTTTGCCCATAGTTTATTCCCTGGGAAGCCTAATCCAGAGTTCAGGCTGGGGGTGGGGAGAGTGGGTTTAGAGGTCAACAGCAATGTGACAATAGCCCAGTCAAGAGAAAAGAAAGCTATGATACAGAGGAACCAAAGAGTCGGTTCACCAATCGCTGGGGGCTGGCTCGTACAGGGAGGTTAGAATTCATCCCCTCACTTTAGCCCAAAGTTCCTGATTTAGCTGCTCTGTGCTCAGCATACAGAAAGCCTGAATGATGAACAATAAAGATGCCAGCAGAGCAAACAGGAAGAGATGAGAAGACAGTGCTGACAGGAAAACTGTGGAGCATGTGCTGCATTGTATTTACTAGCAAAATTACTGTTTTATTTACAGGCGTCTTAGACTAATGCCATTATTTTTCCGGCTTCATTCCTTACATTTATTCTATTTAATGAATTAGGACTTAAGGAAGACTGTGAATAACATACTAACAGGATAGAATTTCTCCACACAGAGAAAGGAGAAGAGTTTCTGAATAAACCTGTGTATATGTGCATGTGCCCATGTGTGTGTAAATGCCCCCATAAAAAGGGACAAGACTCTAAAATATTATAAAAGAGCAAGAGGCAAAATTTACATGTGAGTTAAAACACTAACTTCATAATCCTTGAAAAAAAAGAAAGAATCGTGGTTGGTTTTCTTTCATTTGAAAAAACAAAAGACAAGAAAGTAAAGAAATCCACTATTAAAACTGGCAAGAGCAAAGTCCTCAAGTTTCACTGGTGTCTATACTACAGTCCTGAGAAATACGTCTATGGAAATCTGGAATGCCAACAGCAGCACAGAAGTTGTAAATGACTCATGAAAAAACAACATGCAAGACACCGAAGTGAACAAATGTTTTCTAAATATTCACAGGCATTATTGGCCCAGTTGATGAGAGCATGGTGCTAATGATGCCAAGGTTGTGGGTTTGATCCCCATGTGGGCCATTCACTTAAGAGCTGGACTCATTGGAACTGTTGGGTCCCTTTTAACTCAGAATATTCCATGATTATTTTCTGGAACTTCTGTGATTATTAGTCCAAACCAGAAGATTCCCTTTTCTCTTAAACAGGGCCACAAATATTTTCATTGTCCAAGGTCTGGAATATTTTTAAATCCAGCAGCATGTCACTGAACACTTGAAATGACTGAAAGAATTCTACTAATACCCCAAATATGTGAGGACACCATAATGGCACATCCTTAACTAACAGCCCATGGGCAGAGCTCTATTTTTGGACAAGGAGGAATTGCTACTACATTACACTAAAAAAAACATTTCCAATTAAGGAGGAGAGTAATGTAAGACAAATCAAATCCAGTAAAGAGCTGCTGTTGAAAAGCACTACATTTATTAAGATAAGACACTGCAGAACTGTCCACTTATGGTGGAACAGTGATTTAAAAGACCACTCTGGCCTCACTGGAGCTCAGATACTCAATTTAGGCCTTTCAGCAGCTCACATTACAAGGACTTCTTCTACCTCTCCTCCAATAATATTCCTTTAACGTGCAACAATAAGGCTCACGTACATGAAGGTATGTGAGACAGTTCCAGTCACTGGACATCTGCTAAACACATAACAGAAGGATTAAATTGCCCAAAACATTGTCTCAGTTTAAAATCTCTCTCTCTTCAAGACATCAGCTAAAGATAAATGATGTAGGGATGGGGCCAAATTATCTTCAGCAGGATCAGATTTATTTACTGAACGTGCAGGATGCCTGGAAGTCAGCAGGAAGCATTTATTGATCAGCCATCGACAGCACTGTGTCACCCAAGTGCACCATATTATTGACTCTGCTCACCTGGTCAATGTGCATCTCTGAGCTACAAGTGAGCAGCACAATGGCTTCTGGAGAGAAGCAGGACTGGAGAAGATAAAGACATAAAAAGCCTCCCTGACAAAGATCCCAGGGCAGCCGTGTTCAATTTCTAAATTGAGAGAAGCAGAGATAATCCACTAATCCTGGACAGAGCAGCAGGGATCGTGTCTGCCACCCAAGCACCAGGAAAGATTTCTGTACAAGAAAAGCAGCACCTTTCCCTTTGCCATCAGAGGTCAGGGGTGGTATTTCATCTCTGGGAGCAGGACTTCTTTTCATGGTGATCATTCTTTGCCATTGGAGGATGAGTCTGCTGTTTTCTGAGAAGGATTTACTTTCAATTTCTCTCTAATTTTGAGGAATACAGGAATTGGAGGAAATGAAGCAGTTTGGTACTCTAAGAGTCTGCCTTCAGCTTTTTTGTTGCATTCTGAAGTAATTTTGCTAGTTTGCATTTTAATGAGTGAATTATGCCAAACTGATCTGTTCCTAAGGATGGGCAAAGCATAACCTTTACATAAAGGTGTGTTGAGTAACTGAGGTATGAACCTGCTTTAGCTGCTGTTCTAAGTCCAACAAAATCTTCAAATTTTCTGCTGGGTTTGATATAATTAATGCAGAAATCCCCTTTTCTGGTGCACACTGTTCAGTCCCATTTCTGTGCTGTAGTCCCACACAGGCTTAAGTTACACTGTGATATCAAGTGTTCCACTTGGAAATCAAAACTTTGTATTCTGAGACAATTCTGCATCTCTCAGGTGTCCTGAGTCATTACCCACCTGTAAAAGCTTGTAGTAGGTGTATTTTATTTAATGAATTATGACTTAAGCAAGACTGTCAGATGGGACAGAATCATAAAACATGGAACGGGGTTGGAAGGGACCCCAAAGATAATTTAGTTTCAACCCCCCCTGCCATGGGCAGGGACACCTTCCACTGTCCCAGGTTGCCCCAACACCTTGGACACTTCCAGGGATGAGGCAGCAACAACTTCCCTCTGACCAAAGAATTTCTTCATAATATCTAATTTAAATCCTTCCCCTTTTTTTTGTGTTTCAAAACTATTCTCCATTGTTCTGTCACTATCTGCCCATGTAAAAAGTTGCTCTCCCTCCTCTTCACAAGCCCTGGTTGAAAGCTGGCAGGATGTGATGAGGTCCTCCCAGAGCCTTTTCTTCTCCAGGCTGAACATCCCCATCTCTCTCAGCCCAGAGATGCTCCAGCCCTCTGATTATCTTCAGAGCCTTCATCAAAGACTTAGAAATATTTTTTTATTACCAGTAAGAACCTTTTTTTTCTAGGAAAACAGCTCGGCTTTTTTTCATTTTCTTTAAAAAAAAAAAGGCTATCTTTGCTTTCACCACCTGCAGACGGTCCTGGCAACTGACCAAGAGTCTGAGGGTTGCATTTAATTTGCATAAATCAGAGCTGATTACAATTACTTTCCTCATTAATACACCGAGTACTGATTAATAATCGGCAATACACGGAACATCCCGATGCATTTGCCAGGGACTGAATGCAGTGCCAGACACGTTTCTAAAAACAAAACTCCTGTTCCACAATGCACAAAGGATAGCAAATCTACATCACAATGCAGGCTTTGTTCTGAAAGGAGGAGAAAGTCCTGAGATTTTTTAGTTCTTACTGGTCATATCTTCATTTTAAACCTCCCTGGTGGGAGGGTGCAGAGATGTGAGCTGCTTTTGTGGCTCCTGTCTCATTCCATAGAGATGCTTCAAGCAAAATTCCACACCCTTTATTGCTGCAGTTGTGGCTCCTGTTGAGGCTTTGGGATTTTATCTTTTATATTTTGTATTATCTTATATAAATAATATATCTATTTTATCTTATATATTTTATCTTATATATTTATATTCTTGTGTTTGTAATCCTGCAGTTCTTCAGTGTAGAACTCTAAACTCCACACACAGTGAGAGCTGCTGCTTCCCCAGTTTGGTCAGACACAACAATTCCTCTCCAGGCCTGGGGATCAAGGACCCCTCACTGCCTCAGGCCTGAGAGATGGAAACTAAAGTGAGTTGGGGGCAGCAAACTTGGGGTAAATGACTTCATTACCTGAAGCTGGAATTGGAAGATTAACCCAAATCTGCAAAAGGACCAAACTGATAAAAGTGTGTAAACCCATGGCTCATTGTCCATTTTGGGTGAAGCCCCTGGGGGCTTCATCTGCCCTAAATGTACCTGAAGGCCCTTCAATAAATAAAACTGCTTTTTATTCCCTTAATTTTATCTGGCCTCTGTTTTTAGGTAGCCCCAAAAATGCATCACTGTCACCCACATATTCCACACCAGAAGTTGAGTTACATTCAACAAGAAAAACCCTGTCAAGAGGAGTGAACTGTTTTCTTCTTGCCTGTTCAGAGAAGATGCCAGGAGCACATTGAACAGAGCACAGCTCTCATTTCATTATGACAATATACATCATCTACCAGCATATTTATTGCTTACATAGATGTGAGGTTTTTTGCGTGAAGAATTGATTTATCTATTGGATAATTAGGAAACGTCAATAATTGCAAAAACCTCTTAGCAATCAGTTGACATTTAATTAACATACAATAACTGTCTTATTAAATCTCCATTAAATACCTGTTAGAGTTAATTAAAACCCACGACTCCATGATTCCTGGGGAAACCACATTACAGTTAAACAATAAACTGCCTGGGACAGTCACTTGCTGACTTCTGTTGCAATCAGTTGCTCTAGTTTAAGGTAAGGACAACCCTATGTTTCAGATTCCAACACTTTGTAAAGACATGGTATGAAAAATGCAGATGAAAAAACATTAAATGCTCCAAGATTTTCAGCTGGACTCAGTGGCAAACCCTTTTTTTTTTTCCCTTAGACACGTGTGAAATTCATGCTTCAAGTATGTCCCAAGTCAATAATGGTTCTTGTATTGCAACAGAGCTTTAAAAACCATGATAAACTTTCATGTAGAGGGACAATGAATAGTCCACGCTCTTCTTTTCTATATCATTCTAATAAGATTATTTGGAATTCTGGTCTAAATTTGTTCCCTTGTCAAGCCTGAGATCATTTTGCTGGCTTCTGCTAAGGTGAAGAAACATCATCTATATCATCAAGGTGAAGAAACATCTTCTTCTATATCACCAGATCAGATTAAAAATTTGGATTATACAGAAAACCTCCAAAACATTAGGTAAAATAAATTATATTTGGGTTTTTCGTCTACTCAGCCCGCTCAAAGATGTTAATGAAATAAAAAACCCAACCAACCAATCGACCAAAGAAAATCCTTGCCTTTTTTCTTCTTGCAAGAGACAAAAATGCAGACATTTAGCACTGCTGTTTGATCTGCGGCACATGAACAGCTTCAAGCAAGTACAAGATGCTTTAAAATGGAAATAAAAACTAGTGTTAAGTATAATAGCACTTATATTGGTGCATGTTGCTGCTTAAAGTAAGTCAAAGTCAGAATAATAAAGTGAATTCACAGAAAATATCATTAATAAGAGTTTGGGAATCCACCTCCTTGTGCCTGACCTGGGTTTATGGCATTCAGAATTTCTCTTTTACATACAGGAATTTTCTGAACACCTAAGCATATGTATAAAAGTGAAATCAAATGATTGCCTCAGACTTGACAGAAGTGCTGAACTAAGAACCGTGCACTGTCCTCTATTAAAGGGCATCACCTTGAGAAGATAAAGGTTTGTAAATGTTGCTCTAGAAGTTAAAATTCTCAGCTATTTTCTATTATATATATTTACAAAGATACAAATAATGATCTTCAAAGTGTTGCCTAATCACCTTTTATGTGACCTCTACAAAACCCAGAAATCAGAACTCTGATTTATCAGAGCAGAATCATAGATTTATCCCTATCAAAGTATCGAAAAAAGGGATCCTGGTTTGGAAAATAAAAAGAAACAGGTACTGGAAAGGAAAACAAACCCATAGTCAGGCAGATAATACTGGCTATACTCACACTAATCCAGGGACAGATTCAGTTTATAATCAGAGCACACTAAATGCATTTAGTTGTGAGTTAACTTTAGTCTGAGGTCCCTGAATAATTAACCTGCTTTGTTTCAATTCATTTAAATGTCCACATGCTGCTGTTTATGAAATTGGAATATGTCCTACAAAATAAAGTCACGCTGCTTCCAGAGTTGTGCAGACAACAATAGGAAAAATGGTACTCATTATAAATTTTATGATTCAAGCGTTTTGCTTACAACAAAAATTAACATTCCCATTTAAAATAAATGTTGAGGGCAAGTATTTTACCCTAATTAGAAAATAATAGAATTTGATATTTTTATATTGACATTATATCCACTTTATTTTTCTATAAAAATCTCATATAAACCAGATTAGATTATTAAATATATATATATACTGAATAAGTAGTTTAAAATTCATAAATTATTACACAATATCAAAAGGCTATTATGTAAATATTTGAGTGCAGCTAATAATATTGTAAATCATGGTCACTGGTACTCTGCAACTGAAAAAGTACTATACATATGTAAACAAAATATAAGGAAAAGAGTATATGTTTACAAATTCAAATTTTCCAGTTGTACCATGCAGGATATTGAATCTTTCTAGCATTCCATTTTGTGTTATTATCCTCTTATATTTTAAACCATGCTTTTTTAATTCTCCTGTTTTTCTTCCTGCCTGCAATGCAAACTTGTTTCCCCCAACCCTTAAGAAATATTACTACTGCTGGAAATTAATCTGTCATTTTACAAATCTTTTTTCAAAGGAAAGAAATAAAAAGGTTGTCACAGAGAAAGAAAATAACTTAGAAACAAAAATAGTATGCATTTTGCTCCCACTGGGACAAACCAAGTAATATTTACTCTGACATGATAAAAGATCAGAAAGTGTTAGAACTAATGGCTCTGCAAATAGGAAATTCAGAAGAGAGGGATCCTGGCAGAATCACAAGGAAATTGTATCCATTTTCAGCTGCCAATTTTTATGAGACATCCTGATTTTTTTAACTCTGTATTTACAGAACTGTGTGTGATAGCAGCACCTCTGCCATCAGCACCATCATCTTTTTTTACCTTATTGCCAAGATTTCTCCTGAAGGATTATCAACAGTTTCCTGCACAGAAACAAACCAGGCAGATTATGCAGAGGTCATTTTCAATGGCAGCTGCATTTGGGAGAGTGGAGTAAAAGCAGACCCAGCGTTGGAAGGAGCCTGCCCTCCAAAGAGAACACACAAGTGTCTCTCTGAAGCACTCCAGGTGAGGGGACCTTGGACAGAGAAATCTAAATGCCCATTTCACAATATTCCTTTCTCTCCAGCAGTGGATCAAAGGCAGGTGTCATGGTTTGAAAGGAAAATGAGTGAGAGGCTCCAAGTCAGAAATACAATTTAATAAGAAGAAAGGGAAAAAGGTAAAAATAAAATCAATGCAATAACACAAAAGAGCACTGACAGAGTCAGAACACAGCCTGAGCAGGGTGGTGGGAGCAGTCCAGGTGAGGGGCTCTTCCTGAAGCAGTGATCCCACAGAAAGGTCTGGGAGCTCTGCTCCTCTGGGAATCCAGTGGCTCAGGGCTGCTTGTCCTGTCCCAAATCCCAGATGCTCTGCAGGTGGGAATGCTTGGCTCCTCCCCCTGGGCGGAGCATCTCCCAATGGGATGAGGAGTCGTGCAGTGGGTCCTTGATGGCCCATTAAACAGAGAGAGCTCCTGGAGGGAGTTCCCTGTGAGTCCTGGGCAAGGCATTGATGGGCCATGAGCAGAAGAGCTCAAAGGAGGGGCCTGGGAAAACACTGCCCCACCTGGTTCCAACAGCTCATGGGGATGGGGATGGAATAAATACTTTGTGCAGATCCCACACTGCAACCCAGGACAACAGGATGAAAATACAGCACAGGCAAGATTCTCCAGATGGATCAAAATATGTGAGAATCAGACTTGTGCCTGGTGCATGTACCTCCTACACACCTAAGCAAGGTATTTTCTAGTAAGGAGAAGACAAAATAGGTCACACCGAAGTAGTTTCTGTTTACAATTTATCAGTGTGACACAGCAGAAAAACACCCTACACCCTAAAGAGGTGGGAGCATCAGGAAAGTCAAGGGAAGAATACACTTGAAACAACTGCAAATACTCAATGAGAAGTGGAAAGTCCTTCTGAAATCCTAATTTATCTGAATATAAACTCATAGCACCAAATTTCTAAATATGTCCTTCTAAAAACATCTCTCAGGTGAAGAGACTCCTCTCCATAAAGGACACTTTTGTGTTTTTAACTCCCATTATTTCTGACAACTGCTCTGATGCTGCACATCAGCCTCCAAACTGAAAACTCAAACTGGTGTGAACATGCCCTCCTCCTGTGTGGCCAGCTCTTGCTGGCACAGAGTGTTTCATTTTGCCCTAGTTAGTGCTTTATTTAAGAAATTTAAGTTGATTAGAGTCTGAGCCATGCTAGGTGATAATAAACACATGCTGAAAACCAAAACTAAAAAATATGCAGTTGTGTAAAACCTTACAATGCAGTTTTTGTACTCATCCTAGATGGACACCAGGTCTTCTCACAGCACTTAGAATATAATTAGAATTCAACGCTGAAGAAGAAAAAAAAAAAAAATCCCAGAATAAACCATGCAGAGATTACAATCTAAATACAATATTGTTAGTTGAAAGAAATGAATGTCGAGTATTGAATGTTCAAAATTGTGTTGAATTAGATAAGCAAATCCCATGTAGACTTTGTTAATGATTCATAATCAGCTAATAAGCTCATCTCTAGTAGAATAATGATCCATGGACCTGTTAGCTCATTTATCACTATGTTTTACAACACCGGCAAAGAAACTAATTAAATCCCAGCATCATTACACAGAATTCCTTTTAATAGAGATACAATGATGCACTAGAGGCTACAGATTAAACTGCAAATTGTACCCAGAGATTCTGGACAGCAAGTTTTAATTAACACCTTAGCAAGAAGCTACCCACTTAAATAATAACTAACCAGGAAACATCTGCACACTCAAAAACATTGAAGGAAGGAGAGAGCAATGAAAGGAGCGTGATGTGAAGTATGGAAATTTTAGGGTTTTTTTTCTATCCACAGCAAAAAAGCTGTTGCTGTTCACCAACTGCATTCATTATCCAACACAAATGAGAAGGCAGAGCTCTGGCTCCAGATCAGTGTTGGAGATACTGGCAGAGACATGCAGACCAGGTTACAAAGAAAAAAAACCAAAAATCTGTGCAGCTGGAGCATCTCCCAGAATATAGAAAGTATTCACAAAGCACAAATGAATCCTTAGGAGAAAAAGTGCAAGAAGTTTTTATGCCATTTTGTTCATTTGTGGGAGAGAAGACAGGTGTGTGACTGCCCAGATGAGCAGGAACTTAAATAACAGCACAGAATGAAAAAAGGCTGAAAGACTGAATAGTCCAACACTGGTATTCAAAGAAAAGGTGACTCTAAAAGTGGGAAAACAGCAGAAAGTCATTAGTTTAACCTTTTGCCTTAACATCCCAACTAGAGTAAGAAGCACACAAATCCTGCAGTGAATCCCAGCCAAGGAAGTGTTTGCAAAAGTCTTTCAAATGCTTTAAATTCCACATATAAAGGAATATGCAGCCCCCAAAATGGTGAGTTGTAGCCATGACTATTAAGAAAGTAATCAAAAAGGAAAGACTCTCTAGCAAAATACCTCTGGTTTTGTTGGTTTAACCTCCTTTTTTTCTGGTATTTTTCTGGTATCAGTGATCAGATATTTTTATTATTTGAAAAATTAAAGGATTGTCAGTGTATCTTTTTCATCCCACAGATGAATTATTGCAAAAGGCAGAGCAAATATGATAAACTTGAATTTGAGCTGGATCTGTTTTAAGTCAGTGCCCAAAGACTTTTGCAAGAATTTATTACTTTAGAGTGCAGCATTCAAAGAAATTGTCTATCAGAGCAACTCCAGCAAACATCTTGTTGATTTTTCTGAGTTTTTTATTGCCTGATGAAACGTAACTAAAGATTCCCATAGTGACAATTAAAGACTTGTGAGAACTGGTGTTCACATTATTAGATGTAAATGCTGTAAATACCCATTAGCCATTACAGTTCTCATTAATCCCCAAAACCAACTCATTAGTGTCCTTACACATGACAGACAAGTACAGCACACGAGATAAATATATCAATATATTCATTGTGGGCAAAACCAGGGCTTCCATCATCATGTTCACACAATGACAATCAGTTAAATGCTCCCTCTGCAATAAATAAATAAATTTATTTATTGGAGTGTAGAATGATGGGTGGTGAAATAACCAAGACATCAGACACTTCAGTTCCACCTTAAGGTAAGTTCATGTGAAGGTATCAACTGGATTCTTTCTTTTCAAAAAATAGTATTTTCATTGCAATCATTGAGAACAGCTGGAGGTTGGGGAATGAATGGAATTGCACATAAAATCCAGCAGCACAGAACACAAGAGGTATTGCAGTAGATTAAAAAAAAAATCTGCAAATGAAGGGCTGGTAGCACCAGAGACGTGATGACTCCAAAATAATTTAGAGGCCACAGCCACACCAGGCTAAATGATTGTTCTAGAGATTTGAGACAGATGTGATTACAGCCTCTAAAACTATTCTACTTTATCAGTTTAGGAAAGTTCTGGCAATTCCACAGGTCTGTAGCACTCTCTGTGAGGATCAAGACTCTGCTCTTCACAGACCTGGTGCATCAGGCTGGTACCACTGACAGCACAAACAAGACTTTTCCTCCTGGTTCCCCACGATTGCAAGGAACCCACATGGATGGATGTTCCTGTGTATTGTCTGTGCTCAAACTGGGAAAGCACAAATTGGATTTTTGCCACTCTTTGTACAGTGGCATCTATTTTAAATACATGCTGTGGCTTAAAAGACAATTTTAAAACACCACCCACATTTCAGAATGGTCTTTTTTAACTGGGTGAGCACAATTCCTGCACCACCTTGTCCACCACCAGAGCCCCTTGCAGCACCAGCAGCTGAGGTTCTAGCAGCACCAGCTTATCACAGGATGAAAGGTAAGTCCTGAATCAAAAGCAAACATGCAGTCATTCCAAATCACTTTAACACTATGTGTACTCCAGCCTCAGTAGAAAAAAAAAAAATTGTTCAGGCAATACTGTGACCTTACTGCCCCCTATTCTGAAGCTTGGAAAATTGCAACACTCCCTTAACCAGATATTTGGCAGGGACAGGAAAGAATGGCCCTGAAAAGGAAACAGCAGTGAAGATGTGGTTTGTCTGAGTTCCCTAAAAACTGTCATTCCTACATTCTATCTGTGTTTCCTGATGTAGAGGATGTTTGCTTTATGCAGAAAGTACCCTGGGGAATGAGTTCATTTTTATCCTGAGCTAGTCTTTGTAACTCTTTGGAAAAAAAGGGTTTGCAACATCCAAACACGACCAAGATGCACAGAGTACATCACTCAAACACTTTCTATCATTCTAAGATATTTTTCTCTTCTTAATGCCTGGAGAATATATTTTTATAGTCATTCATGCCCTAAAGACCTCAGAAAAAGTTCAAGATTTCTACATTTCCCCGTATTTGTTTCCCTCTTCTCTGTCCTCCCCGAGTAAATATCTCCCCTAGCACATCAGCTTCATCTATAATTTCATTTTTCTCCAACACTGTGAGCCCCTTGTCATCATCAGCTCAGGCCAAAAAGTAACAGCTTGGTACCTGCTGCAGCAGAGGCAACACCTGAGAAATTTAACTCAGAGCATACACAGGACTCTTTCTCTTGAAATATTTCTTCTATTTTTCTATGATACAGAAATATTTCTCCTATTTCTTCTCTGAGAGCTCTACACTTTTAAAGGATTGAGGGTGCCCAGCTATTTATACAGCAAGAATGGGATTCAAGGTGCCAAGGTCCACACTGTGTAACAGAACTGGATGTTCATACACACTCACCCACATGCTGGATCTATTTCCATTTATTTCAATTTCCCAGCCAGCTCCATCTGGAAACTGATTAGTTTATTCTACTTGTTATTAGAGGAAACAATAACCCCCAATTTAGCCATTGTTTATTCTTTATGTTCAAACTCGACTACAATTGTTACCAGAGGAGAAGTAGCTCGGCTTTATTGAAAATATCCTTTCAAGTGGAAAAAAAGAACCATCAACAAACCAAACAAAAAGGATTTGAGTATCCACCTCTTTTATAACAGAATCCTCAACCTCTAAGCAGTGAATGAGAAATGAGTGAACAATCCCCAAACACACAGTGGTGTTTGCTCAGCACTGTTCACACCCAGCTGGATGAGCACCAGGACCAGCAGAATACCTCCAATAGTCAACAGGTGAACTTAATATTGGGATTAATCAGAATAATAATCGGTATTAAGGAGTTATCTCTTTGTAAGTGCTTTTCCTTTGAGGCATTTCGCATTTCAATATGGCAATTCTTCAATCGTAGTTTCCTTTTGTCCCCTTCAAACTGCACCAAGTGTGGAGTGGCATCAGCATTGTTGATTCTACAGCCAGATAACTGACACAGAATCTTCACTGATTTTCACGAATCATGGCAGCAACAACTACTTTAATACTCACACCTCATCGTTTCTAATTTTTAAAATTAAAATAATATTAGCTTTTGAATAAAATGCCTTCCCCCTCCCCAAAATCTAACATAATTTTAAATAGATAAATCAGTTCTCACGCTCTATTCATCCATCAAAAAAAGTCTTAAATTTTCAGTACAACTCAATCCTAGAGCACAAAGCTAATTCACAATTAAGTGAATTAATGCCAAGAATGCTTGTAAGGATACATGATTTGGGGTGGTGAATAATGACATTAGCTTCCTTTTAGAAGTGTTCTTTGTTTTCTGTTTCAATTATTCCTTATAAAGCAAATATCCCTCCCCTTCTCTGCTCCCAGGCTCACATATTTTACCTACATTTCTTACACACACAAAAAGATTTCCATGACAGTTATTCCATGAGGAGGAACTTCCCAAATAAAGCACAAATTACTTTCCTTATATCAAAACATATTAGGCAGCCCCTCACAGTCTCCTTTTTGTTGGATTTTGAAGGGGATTTTGGAGGAGCAACGAAGCTTAGCTTTTGAGCAAAGGTAATTTTGAGAGGGTGGAATCACAGCTTATGAAACTCTCCAGAGAATTTTCCTGATGCAAAAGCTGAGAAGACTTTGTGATAATTTCTCAGGAGCTGGCCTCATTCCAAGTTGGATTTTAAACACAGATTATAAGGCAAACACCATCCCCCCCCCCAAAGTATTAAGGAAGAGGAAAATAACAGAATGGGGGCTGCAGAAATGGTGTCTATTGTGGGACAAAAACCTGTCAATCAAGCAAGTTGACAGGCATCAGAGATTGACAGACAGGCCCTCTCTCTTGACTTCAGTTATCTGGGGGAATGGGAAAAGTGTCTGCAAGAACAAGTTAAATTGCCAAAGTCATTACCAGTCACCAATTACCAAAGAAAAGATAACAAGGTGTATTTTAGAAAAATCGATGCAACAACATGCATTTCAATGGAGTGAGTTTTTCAGAACTTTAGAAAACAAAATGAACTATTTAGGGAATACATGATGGTTTTTTCATGGAATACCAAGCACTTCACTGTGTCAGCAGGCTTTGGAGATTCATCACTATTCTCCCTATATTTTGTATGAAGTCCAAAGGTCAGCCAAGAAATATGTCCCTTTGTCTCTTCTTAGTCTTAACCTACAGAAAGAAAGTAATCTCTCTATCCTAATGATTAATTCTAGTTTCTGGGCTTGGAAAAGCTGGAGTCCAAACAGCATTTTGGCTCCCAAGCGCATTTATTCTAATTACAAGAGAAAATTTTATTATGTGTTAATAAATTACTGAGAAAAGACCAAAGGATTTTGATATTTTCTGCCAGATTTGATTTTTTTTTAAATTCACCCAGGCTGAAAAAGTCCCTTATGAATTGTGTTGGACCCCCAGTTGATGACCTTGAGGTGACCAGCCCCTTATGGCACAGAAGGAAAATCTCTGACACTCAGCAATAAAGCTGAACAAACACCAAAATCAACATCCACTCACCACACTGAAAAACAGGAAGATATCAATCCTGAAAAATGCTTTCTACTGATATTTTTTTCTTCATTTTACCTTCATTTTTAATGAGTCTTAGGTGCAATATAGACTAATTTCCACCAGCACCTCTGCACAGTCCCTCTGGAGACAAATTTATTCACAGGGAACATTCTAGAGCAGCCACATTTCAGTCTAGAACATTCAGTAGTCCCCAGATTCAAGGGGACCCATATTTAGCAGCACATTTCAGACTTGAGACTCGTCTGGAGGATCTTCATTTCCACTCTTGATCCCCTGCAGTCTCCACACTCAGGCAGGGCTGACATCTGAGTTCTGCACCTCTGCAGAACCCTCACACCAGGCAATTTGGATCCAATCAAAACCATCTCCATACAATTATAAAACATAACAAGACCACGGCAAGAAAAAAACCTGTAAAACCTCCAAAGCAGCTCAAAGCTAATTAATTTCTATTACTAGTGGAAGAAGAACCACTTAAGGTGCCTTTTCTTATTTAAATTACCATTGACAGCACCTGGGTTTTATTTTTTGTTGTTGTTTGCTTTTTTTTACTCTTGGGAACTCCTGTTGCAATACTAGTTAAATGCTGTGTGACTGTAGAATTTATGAAGATAAGGCAATTATTTCAAAAACAATCCCAGGTTACAATTTATGGCAAAAAGAAAAGAGTTATGATGTTCTGTTAAATCATTCAGTGATGCATTCCATACTCAGTTAAACCTTCTAGTTGTGAAAATTTAGGGCTAATTGGGTGCCATTGCATTAAGTAATTAATTATTTTATTTCATTTATGGATACTTTAGCTATATATTGTTAAGCAATAATACAACTTAATAAACAGCAGATGTACAACCATATAATCAATATAAATGACCAACAGGAGAAAGCACAATTCCCTAAAACTTTGATTTCCACTCACAGCAATGGCAGAGTCAAACCTGTGATCAAAACCAGCTTCTGACTGAGAAGTCAAACACTGTCTGGCAAGAAGAGTTGGTTTTGCTGGCAGAGAAAAATTGTGAGCGTGGCCTCAATTAGAGGGCACATTTTGTACCAAAAAAAAATCATTCCAAGACCTCAACAAAGATTATAAGCCGTGAAAAATTCTGTCTAAAAGTAGTGATTGAAGGTGTCTGAACTGCAGCATTGCCTGGTCTGGAAAATCCGTGTTATAGAGAAAGGACAAGGGAATTATCTGTTCTGCACTGAGGACCTGAAGTAGCTCACATCATTAATATCTGCCTGATTATGGTACACAATTGTATATTGCCTTTATTTAGATATACAGAGTTTTATGGTACACGATTCTATATTACCTTTATTTAAATATACAGAGTTTTATGGTACACAATTCTATATTGCCTTCATTTAGATACCCAGAGTTTTGCATTTTTCAAGACCATCTCCTCTGCCACCTGCTTTTTAAATCTGTGGTGAAGGAAAATTCCCATTATCTCTATAAAAGGTCTAATGGTTAAGAAACTTAATTTCATATAATTTTTTAGTTTAAATTGATTACATTCTACTGGTTGGTTTTGATTTTCCCCATGGTTCAGGTTCACATTTCAAAGCTACCTGATCTCTCTGTAGGGAGATATTATATATTATTATATAATGTATATATAATACATAATGTATTATAAAGTGTATAATAATGTATTGTACGTATTATATTATGTGTATATATAAAAAATACATACTGTGCATATATAAATATATAATGTACATATACATACATTTTATATATAATGTATGTATACACATTATATATACTGTGTATATATACATTATATATAATGTATATATTATATATATAATGTATATAAATACATAATGTATATATAATGTGTATATATAATATATTATATATAATGTTTATTAATATCATTAATAAATATTAATATTCGCATATTTATTAATATGTGAATATTAATCAATATTCAGATCATATTTCTGTGAATATTTATTAACAAGGCTGCAGGAATTTCCTTCTATATTAATCATCTTCTGTCAAAAAAAAGAAGGCCAGCAAGCAACCCACTCCAAGGGTGGAGCAGCCAATAGATTTGCTTTTCTTAATTAATTTAGGAATTTCTAAGTCCACTTTCCCCAGCAGTAATTATTAAGAAGCTTGTCCACTGTTCTTTAATGCAAAAATGACAAAAAGAGTCTGTAAGGGAGTCTAGACCAAAGTACAATGTGTCCATCTCTCTGGTGCTGAGACAACTAACTTTGGTTAAAATTAATAATATTTCACAATTGCTATCAATGTACAACTTATTTTAGAAAACGCAATTAAAACAAAATTTTTTACCTGTGAATTTCTGCTATTTTTTTTCTATCGCAATAAAGACCTGCTCTGTACCATGATAAATACTCTGTTGTCCTGCAAATCCAGATGGAAAGGAAGATAAACGAAGAGAATCCAAACAAACAAAACCCTTAAAACCCCTCAACTAACAGAAGAGATAACCAATAGATTCACTTCCCAGGACGAGTCCTGCAGGGCCAGAAGAAGTTAATGTTGGAATTTCAGCTTTAATCCATTCCTGAGCAGGAAGAGCAATCACTTTGGCCTTAACCTCAGCTTTGAAAACACTGCTCTGCATACATGCTGTTTCAACATTTCTGGGTTGCAATTCAGCATCAAATAATCAATATTCAAGCCTGTTCCCCTTGCAGCCTCCCTGACACACCAGCCTGAATTCCACCTTCTGCAAGAGCGCTGACACCATTTGAAATTGAAGAACAAATTTTGCATATCTCCATGTCTCAAAGAACATTTTTTTTTATGCAATGCAGATGATGGGCTAGGAGGAATTTTTGCAACTTCTTGGTGTATGCACACCAGTTTCCAATTTTTTTCCAGCTGCTGTCACTGCTTCCTGTGTTTCCCAAGCAGGAATGCAGTGCTGTAAATGCCAAACAAAAAAAAATTCAGAATCTGATAGAATTCACCATGTCAAAAAATATTGGCATGGTTAAAGTAACAGTCTCTGTATCAGAGTTTTAGCGGAATTTTTGAGATTTTCTGCACTTTTGGTGCAGCAGAGATGCCCCAATCAGAAATCCAAATATTTTTTTTGCTTTTTTAAAAACTGATTCCTGGTACGATGATAAATATACCAGCTTTTTATAGCTGGCATGCACTGGAGGCAATCTGCAAATATAAATCCATGAAAAGGTATTTTATCTCCATTCAGATGAGCTATCTGCTATCTAGAACGTTGCTATAATGCCTAAACCTTGGCTGGGAGTTCATTAGCAAAATTTCTGCATAGCAGAAACATATTTGAAAATATATTTGGGCAGGTGTAAAAGAGATGGGATTTATCATCTCTGTTTTTTCAATAAAAATTTCTCCAACATACTCAGAAAATGAACTGTAAGAGAGTGAGATTTATTCTATTTTACTGCAAAACCCTGCCTCGAAATGTTCAGGATTTTTCACGTCCTCATTTTGTGACAATAGTGCATTTTCCAGATAATAGAAATTACAAACTGAATGTCCCAATTAAACGTGGCAAAAATCATGTTTTACAGGGAGAATCTAGAGGTGGAGTGGCCATTACATTTTCTGTGTTCATTGAGCACATAAAGAGAAAAAAAAAAAATCAACCAGACAAGGCTCTTCTGTAGCTTCCTCCAGAGATGTACCCAAGCTGCATTTTCTCCCACCCACTTGGGTTTTTTTCTGGTAGCACTGGGAGTATCTGTGACAGTTTCCTGAACTGTGTAACAAAATCAATCAGATTCTTTGTAGAGTAAAACAAAAACTGGAGGACCCAGGTACCTTTTGTGAATGTCTGAAGCTACACCTGCACCAGATGTCCCAGCCTGGGTTGACTCTGGTCCCACCCAGCCAACTGAAAGGCTCCTCAGAGCCTTTATAAACACCACAGGTCTCTGACCAGCTGTGGATGACCATCCTCAGCCTTCTTGTGGAGGACAAACACAGCTGAAGTCAGAATGTGTTGGCAATTACCAGTTTTTCTCACCACTGTCCTGGGTTGCAGTGTAGGATGTGCACAAAGTATTTATTCCATCCCCATCCCCATGAGCTGTTGGAACCAGGTGGGGCAGTGTTTCCCAGGCCCCTCCTTTGGGCTCTTCTGCTCATGGCCCATCAATGCCTTGCCCAGGACTCCCAGGGAACTCCCTCCAGGAGCTCTCTCTGTTTAATGGGCCATCAAGGACCCACTGCACGACTCCTCATCCCATTGGGAGATGCTCCGCCCAGGGGGAGGAGCCAAGCATTCCCACCTGCAGAGAATCTGGGATTTGGGACAGGACAAGCAGCCCTGAGCCACTGGATTCCCAGAGGAGCAGAGCTCCCAGACCTTTCTGTGGGATCACTGCTTCAGGAGGAGCCCCTCACCTGGACTGCTCCCACCACCCTGCTCAGGGTGTGTTCTGACTCTGCCAGTGCTCTTTTGTGTTATTGCATTGATTTTATTTTACTTTTTTCCTTTCTTCTCATTAAATTGTATTTCTGACTTGGAGCCTCTCACTCATTTTGCTTTCAAACCACAACACACCACAAACAAAACTTGGCCAACATCAGTGACTAGCACTGCCGTGTCCGCAGAATATTCAATTTTGCATCCACCATTCCCTAAAAAATCCCAAAAATTCCCATCTGTCCCAGCAGCTGAGTGGAGAACCACTATAACTCTTTGCACAGTGGTGCTGAACACCAAGTTTCTGAGCACTCCACCCTTCCTCACTGCAGGAGTCCCTGTGTGTGGTGCTGCCCCACGGCTCCCCTTGGCAGTACAGAAATAGTTAAGGTCACAACAGAGTGCTGCTATGTAAAGGAGAAATTTCCCTGTCCTTGCCTAAGTGAATGTCTGGGATTAAACTGACAGCCCACCTTAGTGATGGTGGAATAATTGGTTGTTCAGCTCTGTCCTTGTCAAGCTCTGACAGTTCTGCAGATGTCCTGCTCGGCTCTCCAAAGGTTAGCCTCAGCTGAAGCTGGTGTTCATTAATCATTCCTTCCTGACAGGGCTCAGAGCAGCCCACATCTGCCACTCTGTCCCCCTCAATCCCTGATGCACCCAGCTTGTGTGTAATCACTGATGGTTTTCTTAACAGGATACCTGATAAGGGAATATGCATTTAACTCTGAGACTCCGTGGTGTTGCCTCCTTTTCCTTGGTAATTCTTTCAGCAAGGGACAAGGAACGTGAATTTGGTGTCTTTGTTCGAGGCAGGTTTGTACAAAATGAGTGAAATGTGGGCTGGGTGGGTGTGCAGGAAGTGCACGGTGTCACGTTCTTTTTGGAGTGTCTCTGATGCCTTCACATAACAATTCTCAGTCTTGGACCACAATCATACTGAAGATTGGTGTGGAGTTCACTAACCTTGCGTGGTGGTGACTCCCTAAAGCTCCTGAGGTGGAAGAAGTGGAAAAAAAAACCCCACCATGAGCAGCTGGAGGAAAAAACCCTTCAATTCACTCTTCTCTTCTTGTATTTTCTTTCCCAGCCACTGTGTTTCTCTAGACCACATTTGCTTCACCGTCTCTTTGTGGAGACAGTGACCAAAAAATTCCACCACCAGAATTCTTCTGGGACTTCTGGGTTAAATTAAATTCTAACTTCTGGGTTAAAATTCTGCTTTAACCCAGAAGAACTGGATAATTTTCAGAAATTCACACAGGACTAATTTCTTTGGAGTATTCTGACTCCTTTTACCAGAACCTCTAAGTGTCACTCATGAGTAGCATGCACCTCAGCAAAAAAAATGAGAGAACTACTAAGATAATTCCCAGCAAAATTTCAAGTGTACACCAGAATTTCAAGTGTGCCCCAGAATGAACTGTACACCTTGCAGTTAGAAAAAACCACAAATGTATTACTGATGATTCTTGAGTAAATTGGAACAACCATCAGCATCCAGACTGCCAGTGTATTACAGTCACCAAGATTGTGTAAGAAATTAAATAATTGCCCATTTCAAAATCTTGCTACAAGATTGCCCACTGACTTTCCCCTCAGCCTGCTGGTGTTCATATGTGAGCATTGCAGGAACCATCATTTCAAATTATTGATTACCTGTCTTGGCCTCCGAAGTTTAAAAAGGAACAAACAAGGACATTAAGTGATTAGCATTCTCCCATTTAATTTGCAAATCCTGTCTTCACGGCTAAAAAGCCAAATGCCTCAGGCTGCATCTCAGGCACACAGATCCCAACGAGTTTGACAGTAGAGAGAAGGTGCTACAGAGGCACATAAGTGACAGTGCTGGATTAAAGCAATCGGCACATTGACCATTAATCACTGCTGGAGGCTCCACAGTGCGCTCAGAGAATGGCACTGGGTCTGTTCTAGAAGGTTCCAGCAGTGATGCTGAATTTCAAACTGAATTTCAAATTTCTCACCAGTGAGGTTTGGTCAACACAAGCTGTGTTCTCAATGGTAGGTGCAGAAAATAAGGAACATCATTACTTGTTTTGAAGTCCCTGTCTTTTTGCCTCCTGTATTTATTCCTGTGTTTCCCTCACCTCATCACACACTTCACTTACCATTAAAATGGTCTCACAACATTGACATACCTGAAAAAATATTTAAATTCTTCAGCTACAGACAAATAGACATCTGTGTACAATGACCTTTTTTATTGTGCTCCCTCTGCTGGCTCTGAAAAAATCACTGGTGGAGAATAAACGGATTCCAGAACTTCACTGATCTCTGTCCTTATCAATACACAAAATCTGGACGTTGAAAATGCCCCAAAATTTTGGTTAAAACCCCCTAAAATTCAGGGAAAAGACTCTTGTGTTTTTCCAAAGCAAAAGAAGGATGATACCAAGAGAAAAATGCTGCCCAAAGCTCAGGAAAACTACAAACCATTGGGGAAACAACATCTCTTGCACAGCAGCAGAAAGTTGCTTCACAGAGGACGAAAAATTAAGATAGCCCAGCCTGCAGGAGAAACTCCTGTGGCATTTGGGATCTCTGGATAGGTGGAGTTGTATGGAAAAAGACTCCAGAAGGTGTTAAGTGAAAAAAAGGGAAAACCAAATATTTGTCTGATATGGCATCCCTTTAAATATTAAGTATATGGCCTGTGGAAAGGCAGCTTTATTAAAAAGTAGGCAGTTGCATTGCCAGAAATATAATTAAAATCACTGTAAAGTAAATATATAAAGTAAATAATCATTGCAAGTAAAACATAAAACATTCTCTCTTTCCATACCTACATTTTACCCTTTTACCCATTTTCCCATCCTCTGAAAATATGTGCAGGGCTGTAAAAATAAACCAAAACACACTAAAATGCCAGTTCTGCAGGCAGTGGCAGCAGCTGCTTTTCTCCATACCCTGGCAAGACCTGGCACGTTTGGGTCTATACCATGCTGTCCCAAAATAAATAACATCTGACCAGAGATTTATTCCAATGTAAAATGTCATATTAGGATCATGAGAATGAGCAAACAGGCCATACTTTAAAAAGCTGTTGCCTTGCTGGTAAATATAATTGAAATTTTTAAGCCCATTTTGAGAAATCAGACATGAGGAATATAAAAAATTAAGTATTTCTTTGTGGGGATGTCAGGTTTTTTTGTTCCTTTAGTAAAAATACCAGTTTCATAATTCCCTCCCCTTTGTTTCACTTGGATATAATATGGAAAGGCACCAGAGTCTTCATGAAGAGCTGTGACATTTTTTTGGTGATCATACACAGATATATAGAATATTTGTCCAGCCAAACTGCAGCGTATGAACCCAGTTTTTCAAAATACAAAAACCACAGAGCAACAAGCCTCGTGTGCATTTCATGCTGAAAGTAATCCAGTATTAATTAGGTTTGATAATATATTTTATTATCACCTCAGCTCCTCCATATAAAGAAATTCAAGGAGAGCAGCCTGATGTACTTTGGGCCATTTCTGAGCATTGGGTTGGACAGCAAATTTCTCTTCCCACTCATATTAAACTTTGATTTTATGTTTTATTTAAAGTTCAGCCTGGGTTGGGATACTGAGGTTGTGAATTTTTGGGACACTACCCATATCCCAGAATAATGGGATTGTTCTTCTTTTTTTTTTTTTTAATTGCAATTCTTTGTATATAAGTGAAAAGCCAAGAGGATTTTCATTTTCTTACCAATATACATTGCTAAAAACTGCAAATCTGCTTTTTGCATTGAATGACAGATTTTTTTTTTTTCTTTCCAGACAACTCCTCTGCTTTGCAAGTTTTTTTTCCAGCTTCTAATATGAGACCTGGTCACTGATTGTCTATGAAAATAAACCCGATCTGACATTCAAAGAGGGATTAGACATAATCCAAATTACAATTTTTTTCGGATGGCTATCTAACATCTTGTCTTGTGTAAAAATGTCATATGTTAAATGCCTTGGAAACCATGACAACACCAGCTCTCTGGAGCTCACACAAGCTCAATCAAGCCATAATCAAGGATTTCCTTACATGATTGTCTATTATCTCCTGCTCAGTCAGAAATGCACATTAAAGGAGTGAAAAGATCAGGGTGGAATCACCAGCATTAATTACAGGCTAGACCAGACCTGTCTTTCCTGGAAGTGCTGTCAGGAAGAATTTGGAGTACCTGTAGGACACTCGGGGCAGTTCCTCTGTTGATTCTGCACAACTGGTAAAACCAAAATAAAAAAGATTGGGACAAGGCAGGGTTACTGGAGAGATGTTAAGTTTTGCAGGGTTACTGAAGAGATATTAAGTTTTGCAGGGTTACTGAAGAGATATTAAGTTTTGCAGGGTTACTAAAGAGATATTAAGTTTTTCATATTTGAGAGAAGAGAAAGTCTGTTCAACTCTGTGAACACAGATGTGTTCCATAATTCTCTTATGTCCTTCCAATGATGAGAAGGAGCAATTGCAGAATAAGTGAAATGTGCTTACAGTGAAGAATATTTTAGACTAGATCATTCCTGAGTATATTTATTAGAATAAAGAGTTGTTAAAGGATATTTATTAGAATAAAATAATTGTTAAAAGGAATGCAGTTATTTTAAGGTTGTACTAAAGAAAAGTAATCTTAATTTCTTTGTAAGGCTGTTTGAAAAGGCACAACCTTCTCCAGACTTATTCCTTAGGTCCTGAAACTATTCGAGTCAAGAAAGAATTCTATCAATACTTGCTTTTTCCCATGTCCAAAGAGAAAAAAAACCCAAATAAAACCCCAAAAAACACAGCACAAACCCATACCATGCAATTTATGCAGCCAAAGAAAGTCACACAAGAACAAATAAATAAATATGAACAACAAACAAAATGCAAAGAGCATGTGAAACAGCTCATGGATTTTTCATGAGGTGAAAAAGAAATTCATCAAATTATTTCCTCTGAACTATTCAGTGTAATTATGGCTATTGGCAGGCAGTGAAACCTGTAACTTGGGCTGCTGAATTCTGAATTTTTCAACATATCCTTCCCATGATTTCAAGGGAAAAAAAGTCTTTTTGCTGGATTTGCAAATGCACGTGGACTAAGGCATCAAAATTTTACTCTTGTTGAGGTCAAAGCCTTAAATTCTGTATCACCTGGCAATTTTCTTTCTTCCTTTGTAATCCAGGCTTTGCTTTCCCAAGGAAATAAAGATTTCAGCAGGGTTTTGCTTCCTTTCAGCCACATTATAGGAATATAATTATATATATTTATAGGAATGTACATTTAAACTTTAATTATATTTAAATTAAATTAATAATAAAATGACTTAAAATTAAATAAGGCAAGTATTTTCATTAGTGCTTGCTAGGTTTTGTACAAATTGCTGCATAAAAAGAACATATTCTGACAAAAGGATTTATACACCACGAGTTCCATACACTGTCACCAACAACCACAAGAATTTCCATGTGTATTTTCCATGTATATCCCCAAACTAGTCACGGTGATGAAATAAAATGAATTTTTTAGCTTCTCATGAAACTGGCCATAAAAAGCTGCCAGATATGAACAAAAATTCCACTTTCACATCTAATGTTATTGTGATAACAAGATAATGACAACATTTTCTCACTTCTGATATTTTACCTATTGAATGGAGCAAGAATAAAGTGTGTATGAAAGAAAAAAACACTTTCTTTTTACTGAAAACAATCTGTTTTACATCTGATAATCCCAGAGACTTCACTGAAGGCATCAGATACACGTGGGAATTTTATTCTTAATTCTCCAAAACACTGAAACATTTTAAAAGAAGAATTTATTTACAAAAACAATATCATTCAGGCTAATGATTATTCTGAGTGCTGCCAATCTTTTTCTGTTCGTACCAAAAAACAGCCTTGTAGCTAAACCTCCTAAAGGATTATATAAATTCTTTCCTTATTTTATTCATCCACTGATTAAATTATTCAAATTTGCACTTCTGCTTCCAGAATTTTTTCCTGGTCTTATGTATTTTTTCGCCCTTCCAGAGGTTTTTCCCAATTTCGTGGATTCTTTTCAGTCCCTCCAGAGGGTTTTTCCCAACTTTGTGGATTCTTTTTAGCCATTCCAGATGTTTTTCCCAATTTTGTGGATTCTTTTCAGCCCCTCCAGAGGTTTTTCCCAATTTTGTGGATTCTTTTCAGTCCCTCCAGAGGTTTTTTCCCAACTTTGTGGATTCTTTTTAGCCATTCCAGATGTTTTTCCCAATTTTGTGGATTCTTTTCAGTCCCTCTAGAGGGTTTTTCCCAATTTTGTGTGGTTTTTTAGTCCTTCCAAAGGTTTTTCCCAGTTTTGTGTATTTTTTTAGTCCTTCCAGAGGTTTTTCCCAGTTTTGTGAATACTTTTTAGCCCTTCCAGAGGTTTTTCCCAAATTTGTGGATTCTTTTCAGCCCCTCCAGAGGTTTTTCCCAGTTTTGTGTATTTTTTTAGTCCTTCCAGAGGTTTTTCCCAGTTTTGTGAATACTTTTTAGCCCTTGCACCTTAAACTTTTCTTGCGCCGGAAGTTTGTTCTTCATCTACCAACTCAAAACAGGCAAAAAAAAGGGATTTTTTCCTTCTAGAATTTCCTCTCCACGGGGACACTGATGAGATGAGGCATTTGGGGAGGAACAGAGGTTAATTGTTATCTCACATTCCTGTGCCATTTAAATCCCCTGAGGGTGAACAGGGGAATTCTCCTGCTCCTCTGCCAGATATTGCACAGCATAAAAAAATAACAGAGACCAGGACAACAAAGAGAAAAAACAACAGATTTTATATAAAGCTGGAAAAGAAAAATCTTCTCGAAGTATTTGCAGTTTGTTGACAAAGTGGGCAATGTGTCGTAACTGTGAAAATGAAGTTTCTTGTTTCTCAGTCTGAGTGTTGGGGACCAGCTGAGCTCAGCTCAGTGCAAGACTCTGCACATCAATGTGGAAAAGGAACAGGCAGTAATAGAAAAAAAAAACAACCAAAAAAAACCCAAACAACCTGCCTGCCATGAGTATTGATTTAATGTGTCAAAAATCAGCTTTGTGGGTGCAGATTTATCACTCCAGCCTAATGGGAAAGGCAAACATCAGAGTGGTTTGGTGTGATCATGAGGACAGACCTGCAGAGCAGTTTTTTAGGACGAAAGAGTAGACACAGATAGTGATGCTTTTCTGAGAGTAGTATTTGGGTTACAGCTGGGCTTCTCAAAATATATTCATATATTTTGAGAAGAGGAAAAAGTTGAGAGGAAAAAAAGAATATATCTGGAAACCTGAATAAATATTTCCATAATTACAAAACATGTATCAAGAACTAGATCTGCTGCTCCTCTGGGAACATACTCGTAATCCCTGCTACATTTCCCCCATTTTTAAATAAAAACCTGAACTTTTGCCTTATTAGATGATAATCTAACCAAGACAACCATTGCTACAAAAACCAAACTAAAATAAACCAATAAAATTATCACCTTGGGTGACTGACACTCTGAGGGGTTTTATAACCATTAACTGGAGAAATCCCAAAGCCTTACACAGATAAAGCACCACATTAATTTAGAGGGTTGAGTTTCTCACATTGATTTGCCCGTGAAAACGCCCCCAAAGAAACTCCTCAAGCTGATGATGATCAGGCTGCTCATTGGACAAATTGTCAGGTTTTAAATGGCACTGCCAGGGCTTTAAACTGACAGGAATCAACCCAAGTCAGTTTATAAATTGAGTAAAAAGAAGCAATTTCAGGCAGCTCTTGGTTTCTCAGAGTGGAGGGACACAGTGCAGAACTGTTCTTTATCCTGGCAACAACTCTCAGGGCATTTTCAGGATGAAATAGGGCTGAAGGTGAGCAGGAAACCTGGTGGTGCTGTTACATAAGCAAAAGTTCCTATGATTTAAATAAATAATCACAGATTTTATACTCCCTGAACCATGCCTGAAAGTAGAGCAGGTGTGTATTGGCTACTGAGCATTAACCTGCTGTCACCAATTTCAATTCTTATCACAATCTCATGCTGGTGATGCCACAGAACACGTTATTTTCCTACAGAATATCAACTGAATAACAACTTTTACTTAGAGCATGGTCTGCCAAACCCAGGTGTTCTCACAGCAGCAGGCTGCACAGGAGCTGCAAGAATACTGCTGCTGGATGCTTTGCCCAACATAAAAATTTGTGGGTTTGATGGTTGGTTTTAATTAATTATCAAGTGAAAAATTCACCTCAGTGCTGTAGAGTTCAGTTTTCCAAAGGTGAAGGCTATGGTGAGAAATGTGTCACTGATGAAAGCAAAGTGAAGGGAAAATATAGAGAAAAATATAATTAAGTCCCAATTTGAATGGGTCTACAAATGAAGAAAGATCAGGGATTGTTATAACTTTCAGGGATGAAACTTTTTAAGTTTAAGCCCAACAAACATCACCTCTCCTTGTCATCCAGGCTCCTATAAATTCCCCCCACACCAACAAGTGCCACATCAGGGAGAAAACTCTGACTGCAGGAGCAGCTCCAGCCAAATCCATCCCAAGGGAGGCTTGACTTTGGTTCAAACCCTGAGTGTGCAGGGATGACAAACATGAGCCAAGGCCACCCCCAGCCCTCTCCTGGCAGCTTTGCAGGGCCTGCCCAGCTCCTCCAGCTCTCAGGAGCTGCTCGAGTGGCCAGAAGCTGGCAGTAATTGCTGTTGACATTGTTCAGAGCTTCGCCTGACTGCCACAGACAAAACCTTTCATTCATGGAGAAGTGCTTGTTAGGCCAGAGCTGGACTCCAAACCCACTTAATTAAATTGGAAAAAAAAAAAAAAAAAAAAAAGAGGGAAAAAAAATAAATAAAAGCAGTTGCTTGGTTCTGGTGGGAAATTTGCACACAAAGGCTGGTTCTCTCACTATTGTGTGTCTCAAACAGTTGTTTTGCAGCACGGCAGGATCTCTCTCCTCCTCCATCCCTCTCCTCCCAGCCCTGCAAAGACAGCGCTGACCCTCATTAAGGGACCGGTTCGTTATGGGATGTTTTCCCCATGATTCACTAACGGGGCTTTTTCTCTTCATCAAATCAAGGGCTCACAAGTGGCTCTCCAATGGCTTGGAGAATTTCAGGAGTAAAAACGTGTAAACAGGTACAGAGAAAAAGCCCTGCTTTGAGCAGTTATGTCAACACTCCCAGAGCCATAAAAAAAAAAAAAAAAAAAAGACACTTTCATCAACACAAGATGAAAGTGTCAAGTCAGCCCCAAGTTTAATTGTGTTCACAGTCCCTTTTCTGCAGACACACACTGGACAGAGCCTGGGGAGTGATGGCAAACACTCAGTGCGGGGCTGGGGAACAGCTGGGGCAGCACAAAGATCAACAAATAAACTCTTTTGTGAAGGGGCAGCAGGAAATGGAGTGAGGAGTGAACGCGGCGCTCAACGGATTTGGCTTCGCTCTCATCGCGCAATTTTGGGTCTTTGCGTGGCTTTCAAATGAACGTGAATTTTTGCTGTCATTTGGTTGAGATTTTTTTTTCCTTATTTGTTTTAACATCTATTTAATTTGAATTATTTGTGTAGGTCTGGCTATTACGCAAAATAACACAAATTGATAGTGTTAATAATAAATGCAACAACATTTCAGAGAAAAGCATCACAAACTCCAAAAGTAGCGGGGAAAATAGTGATACATGGAAAGTATCACCTCTGCACATAATATCACTTTCTTAATGAATAAAAACAATCTGTTCTGTACTAACAAGTCATCATTAAATAATTTTTTTTAATATGGTAAGTGATGCTCTGAGTAAAATTACCTGATTCTGTGTGACAGCCACTTTCACTTGTTTCTACATAATTGTCTGCTCTAATTCAATATTGATTTACATAAAGCAAAATGTTCATGTCGTTATGTGAAACATAAGAAATTAATAGGAGCAATAATGTCGTATTTTTTGAGATTTCACAGAGTCAAACATTGAGAAAAGTTAATTAAGGAGGCAAAAAAAAAATATCTTATATCTGTCCCTCAATTTCCAACAGCCTCTTACTAGATGTGTTTATCTTATTGTTTCTACCCTTACAAAATCCTTGGTATCTTCTACAGAAAAAAAAAATTACAGATAAAATTAAATTTATCTGCAAATACTTCTTGTCACACCACTTGAGGTGTCATTAAGTGAATACTCAAGTGATGTGAGCGCAGGTACTTTTAATACCCAAATATTTTCCAACCTGCAAGATGCTGAACTGAAAATTGCTTTTACACCTGTGGGTTCTGCTTGTCACAAAAGACATCAGACCCCACTTGTGTCAATCAGCCTTTTAGATTTCCAAACATCAACATTTCAGAATCTTTTGCAGTGCATGATAAACTCAACCACAAATGGAAAAACTCTCTTTTTTCAGTGCTTTTCTGACACCTGTCAACAACAACAACAACAACAACAAAAAGGAGCAGCATTGGAAAATTATTGGGGAAATATTTATTATTGTTGTCCAGTGCATTCATGTAAATATTAATTAATGTAAATATTCGTGTAAATATTTACATTCATGTAAATATTTGTGTAAATATTTACATTCATGTAAATATTAAGACTGAGGTTCTCAGAAATTCAGATTTGTGTCCTGGATTGTGTTTTTCCTTATAGCACAGACATAAAAACACGGTACTTCTATTTATTTTTTTCTTGTATGCAAAATGTAGTTTAATATTTTCAAAAGTCAACAAAACTGAAAGTTTATGTCACAGAAAAATCTGAAATTAAGTGTGATTATTCACTGTCTACACATGAAGTTACTGTTGCTTTTTAAAAACAGTTTAAATAATAATAATAATAATAATAATAATAATAATAATAATAATAATAATAATAATAATAATAATAACAACAACAACACTCTTGATGGTTTGGATCTATCTTTCCCCTTGGCCTTGCTTTATGCCCCATGCAGGAAAACAATAATTCTCAAGAGTAAATCACATTTTTTCACTCTAATTGAACCATTATTAAAAAAAAAATAAGGAACTGTTTATTCTACTCCTTTTTAGGTAACTCTGGCTTCACATTTGAACTTTTTCTCATCTTCTTCACCTGCAACTTGCTGTGAAATGTAGACAGAGTTGTACGTCTCAAAAGTCAAATGCATTTTGCAGGAGAAAGAGGAGGCCAAAAATACCAAACTATTTTGACCAGGACAAGTAAAAATTATTTAGGGTCCATGAAAAATATATGTTATTTAAAGAGTATACATTTATTTATTAAAGAATCTCTGTAAATGTCTGTCTCTAGGAGGAAAAACACTTCCCTACAAGAATTCAGAGAAAGATAAACAGTCCAGTTATATCCCTTATTATTCTTTATATTCTTTATTTTGATTTGCTTTGTCCAGTTATATCCCTTATTATTCAGTTATTCCTTATTTTGATTTGCTTGCTGAGGAGTTTGGGCATCCCAAATTGCTAATTACAGCATTTTCATGCAAAAACAGCTTCTTACCTACCCACACTATGTCAAAATATCTAAAAACAAGATGAGATATACTCTCCATATCTTTAAAATTATTTGGCTGGTTGTGATTTCAAAAACAAATATTGTGGTCTTTTATAAAAAAAAATTAACCCCAAATTGTCACATTACTAATTAAAAGCTTTTGCCCATAGCCCTCAACAATATGATAATTTATTTAAAACAGACACAGCCCTGAAAGTGACCCACTTAAAATTATTAAAGAGATTTTTGCTGTCCATAAAACAAGCAGTGGCTTTTGAATATGCAGAATCTTCTGATGTAATTAATATGATTGGCTTCTGCTGGAATACAATCTCCTGTGTTTGAGGGAGTTGAACGCAAAAGAAACTAATCAGGTCGATTTAATAAGCTTGTGAAAAAAAAAATCAGCTTTTTTTTCGGTGCAACTGACAATGATGTTGGTATTAACCCCCTTTTCTGAGAAAATAATTCAAATTTTCCTCAATAAAGCAGGAAATCTCAAGAGCACGGAGTCAACCAGTGCTGATAAATGTGGGATGATTTAACAAGGAAGAAATAAAAGCGCTGTGTGTCCATTTATAATAACAATAAACATATTATTTAATTAACTAGAAGGTTTTCACCAAGTTTTAGGGACAATTATTTGACCATCTCAGCACAGCCTCATCAATCCAGCCCAAAATGCACAAAATTCCACCAAATTTCCTGCAAATATCTCACCTTTAGGAGAAGGGAGAGTGCAAATAAATGTGTTACGACATCAGCAATTAAACCAGGCAGGTTTGATCACTCAGCACAGAAATCAACGCCTGGAAACCGTTGGATGCTTAAATGTGCATATTTTTCTTTTTTAGTGGTTGAAGTCCCTCCAGCCACCACAAAATATTTCTCCTGGTGCTGTTTCACATTGCTTGATGCTCTAGTGTTACACAGTAGTTGAAATCTTCCTCCCTGCCTCTTCTAAAATATAATAATCTACAATACAAGACAGAAAAATCCTCTATTTTGAAATCAAATAGGAAAATCAAACCCAGATTTTTGGAACTATAGGGGATTTTGCCTTGTTTGAATGAAAACAATAAAAGAATTTGGTAACATTTGAAGAATTATAATAATTATAATATAAATTAAATAAAATAAAAGGCTAATAATAATAAAAAGGTTAATAATTAATAAAATAAAAGTGTTTTATCTACTTTGACTCACTCCCCTCCTTTACTAAAATAAACACAGAATGAACATTTGAATGCTGGACATGTTTCTTAACCTGTAAGAAATGTGATTTACTATTTTGCTTGTGAAGGTGCCAAAATCCTCATTCCCTCCTGACGAACATAATTACTGAGATAAAGTTTAAAATATACTCCAGATCCCCAAAACAATCCCTTCAGAGTCTGAACAGAGCAGGAAGGATGGTTTAACTCTCAGCTCCTGCTAGGTGGAAAATGACAAAACCACTAAAATCCAGAAAAGGACACCGAGTTTGCTATGAAGAAAATTCTGTGAGAACAGTGATTAAGTACTGGAAAAGACAACCAAGAAAACTGACTGTCAGTGCTGCTTTTTAAAAAATTAGGGCTAATTTAAGACATAATTGACCTTCTGGTGGTGGGGGAATGGGTCTGATGTCCTCTAGCAATCCTTTCAGGTTTTTGCTGTATGGTTATAATGTTTAAATTTTTTTTTTTTTTTTTTTTTAACACAAAAACCAGTAGCTCTCCAACAGCCTCAACAAACACAAAAAAAGCCAGAGGGAAATCCCACTCAGAGCTCAAACCTGGGCACATCGGGAAACACACCAAAGAGACGATAAATATTGTAAATAAATCCCCTTGTGGTGTAATTTTTACATAAAACTCCATGTTTATACCCATATTATGGGTCTCTACCACTTGTACTCAAGGGCTTTAGGATCTTCTTCCAGAGAAATCCCCTTTCCCCCGGGTTCCTGTGGTGTAACAGTGACACCCAGTGACAAGTTCACACTTTAACTTCCTGTCAGCATGCCAGAAAATGCCATCACTCCTCTGTTCAGAGGGAAAAAAGCAAAAATTAATTCATCTATCAGTTACAAATGTTCTTTGTGTGCTCAGGAAGGAGCTCAGCCTGGGAAGAAAACTCTCCGCCTGCTCATATTTCATTATCAGACAGGGCTAGGGATTCCTTAGGGTTAGGTTAGTCTTCCTCACTGAAGCAGGAGTAAATTTCTGTTTAGGTTTTTCTCTGACAATTTTTCCTGGCCTTTTTAAGCTTTCACAATTACCTGGCCCACACAAGCCAAGTTCAATCGTGGTGTAACAGCTTCTCATTTGAGATTCTGAGATGAAAGTAAAATGGAATAGACCATTCTTCTGCCTGGACTACAAGGATTTCTAATCTGTAAGAAACCCATTATGAATTCTCCCTCCCTCTTTTCTCTTTGAGGGTTAAATAAAATCATAAATCCCTCCAGACGTGTGCGCTGCAGTTGCAGTCAAGTTCCCTTCCACAAGATCAAGAATTCTAATAAAAGGCATAAATTCTTCTTCAGCCTTGAATCACAGTGACAGCTGTTCAGTGCCCAGATCACTGCATGGTTAAAACAGAAAATATTCCACTGAAAACCTGCCTAGACCTCACATTATGTATCAGTGAATTTCTGAGGGGATTTTATTTTCTTCTTCAATAATTTTAGCAACTTGAAATGTCTGCTAAAGTAAAATGGGCAGCACTTTTGGAATCAAGAGAGGTTGTAGTTTTTAAAGGAATAAGCAACATGCTAAAGGTTCACCCAGGTAAGAGTCTATCTCAGGCCAAACTGCAAAAGTTTACATTATATTTTAAAAACAGTAATTCAGAAGCTGTTCACCTGTAATTAGTTGGGGGTTTTTTTTTCCCAATATACATTTTTATTCACCTGCTTCCCCCTGCCAAAAATATTACAATATAAACTCCTCATCTGTACTTTTGAAATAGTAGTTTTCCAGAGTTTCATCATTTTATATTTTATTCTTTTGTATTATATTTATTGAAGGGCCTTCAGGTACATTTAGGGTAGAAAAAGCTCCCCCCAGGGGCTACACCCAAAAATGGACAATGGGTTACAGGTTTTCACACTTTTACAAGTTTGGTCCATTTCCATATTGGGGTTAATCTTGCAATTCCAGCTTCAGGTAATGAAGTCATTGACCCCAAGTTTGCTGCCCCCAACTCACTTTTGTTTTAGGGCCTGAGGCAGTGAGGTGTCCTTGATCCCCAGGCCTGGAGAGGAATTGTGTCTGACCAAAATGGGGAAGCAGCAGCTCACACTGTATATGAAATTTAGATTTCCACACTAAAGAATTGCAGGATTACGAATATATGAAAAATATCAAAGCTAAAATCCTAAGGCATCAATACCAGGCACCATTCCAGCATAAATACATGCAGCCAATGTATCTGATTCACATCCAAAGTGTCTGACACTCAGATATCTCCAGCTTCAATAAATTCAGCTGTGACAGTTCAGAAAAATTCAACTGGCTGTGAAAAGTCAATGGCTGTAAGGAGGAACTCAAGACAGTGTTGCTGCAGCCAAACCTTGTTTTGAAACACACAACATCAGAAAATGAGGATGGTTTAAAATCCAGGTGGGATGGAGTTCAGCATTTATATGTATCACCACATCCTGTGTTCACACCTGCACATCTAAGGATTCATTCTGTGCCTGAATAGGCCAACATGCCTTGGGAGACAGTGAGACAGAAACATGGAAAGAGTGGGGTGTGGTAACAAATAACTTTTAGACATCTTGCCAAACAGTGAAATCCAGAGCACTATTGAATTTTGCAAGCAAGTAAATAGGGATTACTTTGCAGTCAAGTTCCCTTCCGTAAGATCAAGAATTCTAATAAAAGGCATAAATTCTTCTTCAACCTTGAATCACAGTGACAGCTTTTCAGTGCCCCGATCACTGCATGGCTAAAACAGAAAATATTCCACTAAAAACCTGCCTAGACCTGTTAAGAAAACTATTTAACTAACTTGTTAGTTAAATAGTTTCCTCAAAGGAAATAAAATCTTTATCTTTCAAGTTCTTACTAGTGAAGACATAACAGTGAGGCAGATACTAAACCTAAAACACCACCAATGGATTTGGAAAAAAAATGAAATTAGCTGATTCACCACAATTACCCTCTTTCCTCTCTACTGTACATAACAGTCCTGCTGCCAGTCGCCATTCCAACAAACTAAAGTTCCTCTAAAGAAGAGTAAAAATAATAAAGCCTGGAGTTCAGGCAACTGCCTTGATGCAGGCACGAGCAAATTAAACTCTGCCAACATGACAGGCCTTATGTCAGCCCTGGCCTACATTCCACAGTTCCCCTGCTGAGCCCTTGTGGCTGTCGAGTGCTCCTGCTCATGCCCCAGTGATCCCAAAACTCCTCAGCTCAGTGGGTGAAACATCCAAATCACAGTCAGCAGATGTCTAACACACAGTCAGCACGGGCAGACAGCACCACGTTGTTAGCAACAGCAACAGAACAATGTCAGCACAGAAGGCAGTGAGCACAACTCTGGCTAGCACGATGTTTTGTGCACAAAAAAAACCCCCAGCAGGATCCTATGAAGACGTTTGACGTTTTTACTATAGGCAAAAATGCTCAAATTCTCATGACTAAAGAGCATTCTTAGCTCAGGCTGCAGTAGGAACCCAAAATACTTGTGTTCTTCAGAAAACAAACAAAAAAACCAACAAATTTTATCCCCAGTTGCCAAAGTTTATCCCCATTGCCAAGTAGATTGGTGTAGAGTTCTTGAGCTTACAGAACATGAGAACCCCATTTTGAGGATTCAGAAACATCTGATGTGAATGATGCTATTGACAATAGACAAATACCACTCAAGAAAAAAAAAAATGGATTTCAAGAAAAATAATTAGAGATCTGCCCTGTATCATATTTTGGACTCAACTGACGTCAGATCTACCAGTTCCTGTGACCAACAGTCTGTGTGTGAGGCTTGTATCACTTTCCATTGCCTCTCCTTACACAAACTCACACTGTCCACTGCTGACAGATGTACCTAAGTAGGTGCTCTAAAAACTAGAGTAAGTTGTTTGGTTTCCCAAACACATTTGAGGATTTTTCTCCTTGCAGCAGCCCTCTCGTTAGAAGGTAGAAATGAGCTAAGACACAAACTCCTTGTTTATCACAGCATGAGAAGGGTCCTGGTTTATTCCTCTTTACAGCTCAGCCATCCAGATTCCAACCATTCACTGACTCTGCAGCAGCTCCTACTGCAGGTTTCCTTTGCAGCTTCTGACTGCTGGTTTTTTCCTGCTAAACCATGACTGCAGGGATTATTTTGCAGATTCTCACTGCAGGCTTTTACCTGGCTAGACTGTGACTGCAGGGATCGGTGTGCAGAGTGACTGCAGGCTTTTACCTGGCCAGACTGTGACTGCAGGGATCAGTGTGCAGAGTGACTGCAGGCTTTTACCCAGCTAGACTGTAGCTCCAAATTCCAACTCCAAGCTCTAAATGCGCACCCACACTGACCTCACAGCAGTGATTCTCTCTCCTCAGGATCCTTCTTCATAATTCTCTCCTTCCCTCTTTCTCAAAATTCCTTCTCCTTCATGATCCCCCTCAGCAGCTCAGCCACTCCCTTTTATCACAATTATCTTCATTGGACACAGCTGTACTCTCCTCAGGATCCTTCTTCATAATTCTCTCCTTCCCTCTTTCTCAAAATTCCTTCTCCTTCATGATCCCCCTCAGCAGCTCAGCCACTCCCTTTTATCACAATTATCTTCATTGGACACAGCTGTAATTCATCAGGGGCGAGGCTGTATTGATAATTAACACAGCTGTTACTTACCAGGGATGAGGTCACCTGTATTCCCTCCACTTACATTTTCTCTGTTCATCCTCTGCTTTCTGAATTCTCAAATGAAAAATCTGGACAGTGGAAGAGAGGAAAGTAGTGGGAAAAGAAATTACAATTGGGTGGAAATGACTAAGTTACTGTTGCCTGTTGAACTAACCATTGAAGGACAGTGAAGAAAGGAAATCGATATAAGAGAATGGAAAATGCAGAAGGAAGAAAAACACCTACCAGCTGATCTAAACCCCTAAATTCCAATTTATTAGTTAACAGCTGTTACTTACCAGGGAAATTAGTCAATATTCTGGGAAAAAAACCTTCAAATTATTTCATAAAATGTGATGAAAAAAGACCCACCAATATGTGACCAGTGACTGGACTCTGGGAAACAGCAGGAACCTGATTTAGGAGGAGTTTAGGCTGGATATCAGGAGATTTTCACCAGTAGGTGGTTGGTCAAGAAGCATTTGGACAAGGCTCTCAGGCACATTTTGTGATTTTTGGGGTGTTTCTGTTGAACTTGATGATCCTGATGAGTCTCGTCCCATTCAGAATGTTCTGTTCTATCTGCCAAATCATCAAACACCAGAGGAATACCCGAATGTGCATGATTTTTATAAAATGGTGAGGAGAAATTTAATAAACACCTAAAATATAATAATATAATATTGGATAATAAACATGAAAAGGAAAGGAGCAAGCATAGTGAGAGGATATAGAAAAAAACTCTGAAATCCCCTCTGATTTGGAAAAACACCAGCATAAAATCAGTCTGAAGATGGCAACTAGGAAATGTAATATATATTCACAGTTTCTCCACCTTGCCCAATGCATTCTGGGCTGCAAGGTGTAATTTTAAAAACCCTTTTTTCCCCTGTTAAACATACCAAACATAACTTACGTGATTGTAGCCTACATTTGAGCTGACAAATTAAAAGGAGAGTGTAATGACCCAGCCTTATCACTGGCACCAAGAGTATCCCAGGCAGACATCAGAAAAGAAATGCAAGAAACTCTCTGCAGTGGTGATGGTCACTGCATCCCCGAGTGTGAACAGCTCCTGCCAGACTTCAGGAAGTGTCTGTCACAACTGATCTATTTTGATGTCCATTATGAAACCCTCCTGGGGTTAAATAATACACAGATACAAGACAGTTTCACCTCCACTGGAAGGGTTTTAAAAATGAAATTAGACATGTTTTTGAGGCAAAATATTTTTTGCAGTTAACTCCCCAGGTCTGCACATATTCCTGCAGAATCTGTGGCCAAAGGAAGCTCCTCTAAACCATTTCCCGTCACCTCCTCTGATCTGTCACATTCAATTGGGCTTTTCTTGCAGCACTACTTGTCCTGCACTGAGAGGATAACAAACAAACAACTTAGCTCATCCTTCTATGTTTATAACTTCAGTCTAAAAGCCAGTATTTGGTATTTAATCTACTTGATTAAAGATCAGAATTGTTTCTACAGATATTATTAACTGCTGCGCATTTCAGTCTACTGTACCTTACACCTATTTCCAGCATTTGTTTAATACACGAAATCATAGGGGCTAATATTTGTTTTTAAGTGTTTGTTTTATTTTCAAATAACCTTGCAGTTGGCAGTGAAACAAACTGAATTCTTCTGAATGGAGCTGAGTGACATTGAATGTGAGCTCGGAGCTGCACCCCTGGGCAGCACAGAACCTGAAACACATGGGAGCTCCAACTCAAGGCATCACCTGTGTCAATGGATTTTGGAAGCATCATGAATAATGGCAACTTTACCTGCAAAGATGGGCAGCAGCTCAAATTTACAGCTCCGAGGACCAGATCGCAGTTCTGGGCCCACTACAGGACACTGGACTTCCACACAAACAGAAGAAAAGAAGCTGGTTCTTTACCCTGGTGGATGCTCACAGCCACAGTGGGAGTCATTCTGCTGCCAGGGCACCACGGGCTGCTCACAGAGCTGTAGGAGCATCCGTGGATGGCAGGGAGAGGGAACTCTGCAGAGCTGAGATATTCTAGACACACGTGGGTTTATTGCAGGGTCGTGGGTAAAAAGGGCTTTGCCTTCAGCCACCAGCCTGGGCTGGAGGGAACCCCAAAGAGAGAGGGAGAGAGAGAGGGTGCGAGGTGAGGGAGGTAGAAGAGCTGAGAGGGATAAGAGACGTAAGAAGACTGCAGGGGTCAGAGTGGTAAGAGAGGGAGAGGACCTTGTTCCAATCCATTCTATCTCCTTTTGTGTTGAATATTCTAATTTACAGTGACCAACCAGTGCAAGATACAAAACCTACAGACTTTGCATGCAGCCCATGAGAACTGCCATATCACCATATCATCCTGTATTCTAAACTCTAAAGAGACTTTTCTTATCCACCTTTTCCCTGATGCCTTGGCAGGGTGGAGAGGGGCTGCACCCTTGGGTCCTTTTGTTTTCTGTCCTTCCACCCATCTCCAGCTCATCCCCGTCTTCCTGCCTGCCATGATCACATCTCAGAGCTGCCCTTCATTTCTATTTCCCTCACAGGTTTTACATCTCCAGTATTTCTTACCAGACAATCATATCCATAAGCCCTTCCTGTCCCGTCTCTCCCAACACACAGCTGTTTGCCTGCCTGTCCTAACAGCACAGCTGTGAACCAGAACAAAATGTGCACCTAAATAATTCCATTTCTGCAGCTATGTACACCCATGTTTCAGTTTCTACTCCACTCCACCCAAGTGGGAGCTGTATTTGGTTAAAACCCTGTCCTAAAGACTGGCTCCCTCTAGTGCAAATTGCCAGGAATCTGATTTTGTAAAATACAACACCAGCCTTCAGTTAATTTTCTTGAATTCAACATTCTCTTGTTTGATATTTCAGTCGTTAACCATCTTGCACTGAGCAAAGCACCTGTGGTCAGCTTTAGTCTTTAATGTAATAAATACAGATTATGTTCAATTAAACAGTTTCAACTTCTCAGTAGGGATTTGATGTCTGGAGTTCACTTCCAGCTAGAAAGGACGTGGTATTTTAATAGAGATACACATAGAGAAAACTGCAACAGCTGATGACTGTTAACAGGCCACAGGTTTGGTGCTCTTTCTCATGACAGAATCTGTACTCCCAGGGGGTTTTTTTAGATCCTGTTCCAGCACAGCTGTTCAAGAACTAAAATTTGAGTACTCTGCTAGAGATCTGAGCATAGCAACTGGATTTTACCTGCAAAAGACTTCAGCAGGAACCCCTTCTGTCCTTGCAGGCTCCATTCAGACAGTTGTTCTAGAACACCACAGCAAGAATGAACAGGGAACTGCTTTTCTCAAGGTATTGAAAAGGTCAAATATCTCTCTCTTCCAGTCCCAAAAGGGCTGGAATATATATATTATATACATTATATATAGGGAATATATAAATATAGATATATGGAATAGAAGTATATAGGGAATATATATAGGGAATTATCTATAGGGAATATACCCTATATTCCCTTCTCCTACTCACATTAGGTGCTGGTTTAAATGGGGTTTAATTTTTGTTTTACATGCTTACCCTCCACATTACCTATGTCTCCCAAGGCAAAAAGCTTCAAGAGTGAGAGTTTCTAGACAGTCTGTGCTGTTTGCTCTGTCTTTATAGAAATTGCACCCTGAAACATGTAATAAAGTGAAATATTTCTTCTCTCAGAAGAAGTTTAATGTCATTAACACAAATGCTTCGTAGAATAGTGAGGAATAACAAAGGAAATCTTATTTGTAATAAAATAAAAGTGTAATTTAGGGAAAAAAAAAATCTCAGAAGTGCCAATCCCAGCTGGGGAACTACAACACACCATCCCCCAAGTTCTTTGCAGTCGGGGTAATGTTTGAAACATCCGTCTCTCAGTAGTACTATTGGACACAGGGCATTTATTTTAGATTTCCAGTAACAGAGTTCTGTCAGACTCTGCAAGATCTCCCTCTCCTGCTTATCTTCAAACATATCTGAGTGAAAGGGCAAACAGAAATTTGAAAGAGATGATTGATTCCTTTGTGGGGGACAGAGTTACCCACTGAGACAGGAACATATATGAATTCTGATTTGCAATCATTTCCACTATTTATGAGGTCACAGGACATGCTCCTGCTGAGCTCAATTTAGCAAGAGCTTTAGCAAGATCAATGCAGAGGGTATTACAATCACATTGACTTGGTGATGTCCAAACTACAACAGATTCAAAACTATAAATAGACTAAAAGCTAAACAGATTTCAGTACACAGATTGAAAAGCTAAGGTGCAAAGAGAAATTAAATAATGGTCTCTGAGGAATCATTAATTAGGAGTTTTTTTAAAAGAAGGAGTGCAGTTCATGTACTCTGGGCAGGAATACTGAAGCCAACAAGAACTTCAAGGAAGAGCTTCAGCAAGATCAATGCAGAGGGTATTACAATCACATTGACTTGGTGATGTCCAAACTGCAACAAATTCAAAACTATAAATAGACTGAAAGCTAAGCGTATTTCAGTACACAGATTGAAAAGCTAAGGTGCAAATAGAAATTAAATAATGGTCTCTGAGGCATCATTAATTAGGAGGTTTTTTAAAAAAGGGGTGCAGTTCATGCACTCTGGGCAGGCATAGAGAAGCCAACAAGAACTTCAGGTGGTCGGGAAGAGCTTCAGCAAGATCAATGCAGAGGGTATTACAATCACATTGACTTGGTGATGTCCAAACTGCAACAAATTCAAAACTATAAATAGACTGAAAGCTAAGCGTATTTCAGTACACAGATTGAAAAAGCCAAGATGCAAATAGAAATTTAATAGTGGTCACTGAGGCATCATTAATAATGAGTTAAAAAGAAGAGATGTAGTTCAGGCACTCTAGGCAGGCATTGTGAAGCCAACAAGGACTTCAGGTGGTCAGGAAACGCCTCAGCTCAAAACAAACAAACTAAAATTCCACCAAGCAGCAACAAAAAAACCCCACCTCCCCTTTCTGTCACGGAAAGAAACATTTCAGCCATAACCACCCGTTTCTTCCCAGGGCACTGAGGACCATCCCACTGAGTGACTTACGTGGGATTTGAATTTCAGTCTCCTTTCTTCCTGCAAGGATTGTCTAATAATGATCACTGCAAGTTCATGGTAACAAATACAGAATGTTCTGTGAGATTGTTTCTCTTCACATTATGCATCTCTAAACAATCTGAAATACACAAATATTTCATCCCCTTCCTTTTAATTAATCTTTTTTTATTATCATTTAACTGATGTTTTATGTAAATTAATAAATTATATGTTCTTCTTTCAGCTTTACAGGAATTTCAAATTTGCTATTCCCTAACTTTAACAACATGTTATTTGGATTGAAAGATCTTTAATATATTGCACATTCCTCTATTTTCTTGTCTGGGAAACTTCCTTTGCTCTCCATATCCCAGACTTTGACAGGAACCTGTCCACAGAAACAGCAACAGCAGTGAAAATAGAATCAAAATTTTTCACCCAGTTATGTTGGCTTATTCTTTTCTTAAGTGTAGTCTTTGGTTTCACCACACTTAAGTGTATTTTATTGGTGTCTGCAATGTGCATTTTAACAAAACTGCAAAGGGGTGCTGCAGACAAAGTTGAGAACAATCTGCTTTTTTCTTCCTGCTAAACCAGCCTATAGGAAAAAAAAAAAAAAAAAAAAAAAAACATTCCAGAAATTTGTTTTGCCCCTGAAC
>VWZU01005098.1:452082-466217 GCA_013397095.1 Sterrhoptilus dennistouni | reverse complement strand
TAATAATAATAATAATAATAATAATAATAATAATAATAATAATAATAATTTAGGTTTGAAATCAAGTCTCTACACAGAGTTAGGTAATTTAACGCTGCTCTGACTGCAGAAAAAAAATATACCTGATCTGCTCCTTCGTATTGGGAAGTAATTCAATATTGTATTGCAAAAACAACCCAGAAACCTATTTCACATTCTGTTGACTGGCTGGATGGGAAATGTACTGCCAAGGCAGACAAGTCTCCTGAGTGCAGAAACATCTGTAATCATAATTAAACAATAAAGTGCTGGCAGCATCTGTTTCCTCATGTCCCTGCAGGCTTTGTGTGGAGCATTTGAGGTGATCTCACCCTGCTGGCCAAAAGGGTTAATTATTGCTCAATGAGAAGGAGAAAAAAAAGTAACACTCTGAGGGGGGAAAGTATCACCGAGGAAATAAATGTGCATTACTGGATCAATGGCCGTTAAGTGAAGAAGGGATTCACAGCAGGCTGTTAATGATGAGACAAAGATTACAGCCAGATACATCTTTCTGGTAAGGTCATCTGCTCACAAGTAAATAATAATAATGATGAGGCAGCACAAGCTGGAATGGATGTGTAAACAAAAAAAATAAAAATAAAAATAAAAAAAATAAAGAGCAGGAAAGAAAATAATGAAGGTGCTCTCAGCTGATATTTCTTCATTCCACCAAGTATTTTAAGTACTGTGAGTTAAAGACAGCAGTGGTGGGAGCTCCCTTCTAACCACACTTTTTGATGAAGGTTTTTTCCTCCCTTCTCTTTAAAAATTCTCTTCAGAGGTCTGAGTTTCAGAGCAGCCCATAAAACTTCAGGGGGTTTTAAAGGGTCACGTTCACAGGGGCCAGACACACACACGTTCTCCATTAGAACTGTTGAACTCCTAAAAAAACGTGTCATTTTGAATTGCGGGGATGAATTCTAACACAGAGAGATATGTTTAGTTCCCCCAACGCCTGGAGAATATTTTGTTCACTGTATAGTTATCACACTCTGATCCCTGCAGGGCACGCTGCCTCTTGTACATGTCATGGAACGACAGCAGCCCTGCTCAGAGACAGATGATGAGCCTCCTGCTGTGCTGGCAAACAGACACTCAACACGACTTGACTTCCACTGCTCACAGCCATGGGCAGTGAACTTTGCAAACCAAGCCTCAGAGTGAAAGGGATGTGTCCAAAAAAGCCCAAAGGTTCAGTTCTCCAGGCTGCAGCCTCTGCCCCTCAGCCTGAGCAGAGCAGCTCTCTAGGCTGCTCTTGTTCTCTCTGGAGTTTTTAATCAAATTGTGAGTCAAGAGAAGGTTTGAAATGGGAGAAAAGCACACAACTGGATTATTGACAAGCCAAAATAAAACTATGCTGGAGAATCAACATGGTTTAATTGAAGGGTAATGGGGAAAGGATGTGTCCAAAAAGCCCAAAGGTTCAGTCTCCAGGCTGCAGTTTCTGCCCCTCAGCCTGATCAGAGCAGCTCTCTTGTTCTTTCTGGATTTTTTAATCAGATTTTAAGTCAAGGGAAGGTTTCAAATGGGAAAAGCACACAACTGGATTGTTGACATGCTGGAAAATCAACATAGTTTAATTGAAGGGTAATATGGAATGGATGTGTCCAAAAAAGCCCAAAGGTTCAGTTCTCCAGGCTGCAGTTTCTGCCCCTCAGCCTGATCAGAGCAGCTCTCTTGTTCTTTCTGGATTTTTTTAATCAAATTGTGAGTCAAGGGAAGGTTTGAAATACGGGAAAAGCACACGACTGGATTGTTGACAGTCCAAAATAAAACATTCTGGAAAATCAACATAGTTTAATAGAAGGGTAATGTGGAAACTAACAGATAAACAGAGGGAAAACCACTCAATTTGTTGCCCCATTCGAGTAAATTTTATGCTGTAAATTTAGTAATTACTCATCCTTCAGCAGCAAATAAAAAAAATAAATTCAAAACTCTCTATTGAGATGGTTTCTCTGGATTTGGTGACAATTCTGCTCTGCCACAGCTGAGTGATGTAAGGGGTGGGTGCAGGCTGAGGAGGAGCTCAGGGCACAGAACTGGAACCACCAAAAAGAAATAAGGAATATTTTCTTTCATGTTGACTTACTGACAACTTATTTGCTCTTGGATTTAAGTGTTTTCCTATAGGATTCAAATTGGAAACAAACAAAAAAGAATAAACACACACATTGCCAAGACAGACTTCTCAGAATTAGGAATTCTGTAAATCAGCCTGGCACCTTCTAGATTCTCACAGACAAGTCATAAATCCCAGCTGATTTAAAAGCTGGTGCAAATATTCCTTTAGATTTATTATAATCACACCAGAAAAAAAAGCATGGATGAAAAAAAGCCCAAAGAACAAAACAAGTAATAAATTATGATCTCTATGTTTTCATAAAAATTATTCTTTTTTTAAAACATTCACAGACAGATGGGTTTTGCTTTCACTTTTCCCATTTTCTGGCAAACTGATTAGTCTGTTTTTCTTTGGCATATCACTACAAAATATTGTGTGTTTGCTGATTGAGATATTAGGAAACTAATATAAGTTAAAAAACCCCAACCAAAACCAACAAACAAATAAAAAACCAACCGAAAAAAACCCCAGAAATAAAGAGGAGCTTGTTGGGTTTTTTCCTATTTGTCATTCAGAATACTTGGACTGTTAGAGTGCTGCCCTTAGGCTTAAATTCATTGCTGGAAATGAAACAACATATTTTACAGTTCCAATTAACATCTATTTATACTTTGATGAGCTGGTTATGGGATTCCTGAGAACAGAATATTTTTAAAAGACGTCTAAGTCAAATTTACCTGATGATTCCATAACACTTCCTTTTTTGCAGACAATGTGTCAGGGGTTCAGAGTTCTAATCTGTGTGTTATTGGTAGGGATTGATACCTTCCTTCACCTTTATTCACCTTTTTTTCAGGCTGAAAAAGATATATATATTATATAAAATCATATACATATATATATATGTGTGTGTGTAATATATATATTATACAATATATATTATTTATATATACTGTATATAATATATATAAAATATATATATATTATACTTGGAAGAAAACAAACATTTCATCCATCATAAAAGGTAAAGTGGGAACTCAGGAACACAGTTGCTCCACAAATTCTGGGATTCTGAAAGGAATTAATAGAATAAAGCCAATTATAGTCTAATTTCTTTCCTTAAATATCACATAGAGTCAATATGTAAAATGCATGAAAAATGTATAGGCTTGTGATTGCTCAGTAAAATCCAATCTAATAGTTACAAATTATAACAGGATACCCTGAGTTAGTTGGATTTAGCTGACAATACAAAAATCTCTGCATTTTGCCTATTTAAAATTGTATTTTCTCACAGCTCTCAGACTCCTGAATTCCTCATGCAGATTCATTTTAACTGTCAGAAGTGAAAGGGTTCCACCTATTTTATTAATGTATTGTGTTACCTGTGGTCATGGGTTTGTACAGCTTTGGGTTAAGAAGATTTTATCACTCTCCAGCTGAGTTTGTCTTCCATCTTTTATCTCTAAGATTAGAGATAGAAATTCATCAGAGTTAGAAATTCATCATGTTTCCATGGTCTGGTGCTACTAAAAAAGAATTTAGGCTTTCCCTCTATTTTTTCTGACTTAAAGCCAAAATATTGTTGTTATGATTTGGGAAGTCTGAAATTGAGACATTTTATTTTGTTTTATTTTGTTTTATTATTTTATTTTATTTTATTTTATTCAGGCACCTTAATAATTCTGTATTAGCTTGTGCTCCATTTCATGTCACTGAAGAGCAGCTGAAATCTTCCCTTACAGCACCATCACACCCAAATGGATTTCAGGTGCAAACAGCAGCCAAGACAAGAAAGTCCAACAATGACAATGTTCAGCTAGAAACTAAAAAAAAATAAACTTATCATTTGAATATTAAAATGAAAATTTAATCCATACGTCTGGATTTAGGAAGGAAGAAATTATGAAGTCAATTTTAAAAAAAACCCAATTTTAAATCTATTTACCTGTGGAAGATGTGACAGTTTAACATTCTGAGGACTTCAAATTATTGCGTTCCTACAAAAATGAAAGTGTTTGACTGTATCAGATGTACCAAACAGGTTTTTTATTTAGCTTGAAGGAGAAAATCAGCAAAGCAGCAAAAACCTTTGGGCTACAGGGACAGTGTGCTTGCATCCTGTAACTCCTGTAAATGAACATTTTGGGTTCTTTTATTCCAAAAGATAGCTGACTTTCCATTTGTGTTGCCTCCCTATTGCAACAGGTTGGAAAATTAAAAACCTGCATGACACGATCTTCAAAGATGGTGATGGATCTCAAATTATCAGTAAAAATACAAAGAGAAAAAAGACGAACAAAATTTTTTGACAGTGAATCCAAAACTATGTAAGGTTTAAAGTATTTTGTTCATTCTGCATTTGATAGGTTTCTATGCAGCCAGGCAATCCCAAATGTACAGCTAGAGAATAAAAATCTAGTATGTAGCCAGAGAAAATGTGGAGAGAGGTTCAAAATGGAAAAGGAAACAGGAATAAAATTCAACACAGATCTCCTCTGCTAAATATAAAATATTTGATTTATGAAGGGCCTCACCTTAGAGCTTCACAAAAACAACGTCCTCAAAAACCACTACAGCAACTGTGGGCGTTTGTTGGAGCAGGAATTCCATTCTTTTCTGTGGCCTCCTAAGCCAGAGGGAAGAAAGTGGATAATTATGAATGGATCATAGAATTTCTTTTTCTGTGCATGGTAGGGTAAGTTCTACCTCCTTGGTATCTGATATTTCCCAATTGCAATTTTACACAGGGTTTGGATAAATGTATTCTGCTGATACTAATGTAATTTAGAAGAAAAGAAAACAAAAGAAAACCCAAAAAGAATTATGCTCTTAAATCTTCCCAAACATTGAAGGCTCTTTATTTTGAAATGAGGCCCACAAAAAAATTAACGCTATTTGCACCTACTTTCAAAGAACAAATAATCTATAATTAGGTAAAGTGATGAAATGAATATGTTAAGCATGGTAGAATAAATTCTCTTACATATATCCACCTTACAGAATGCAGGACCTTGTTGGCTTGTCTTTGCTGTTTTTAGTACAATTTTATATTACAAATCACAGTTTTATGCGTGGTATTAAAAAAAAAACCTCCCACAGATTAGTATTTCTGTCAAAACCAACCTATATTCCTACTGTAATACAGCAAATCTGAAGGGACCATACAACAGACTAAAATTACAAAAACATATCCAAATATTTTTTTTTTTCTCCTGCATTTGGAAACACGAAAAGCGCGACATTACACAAACATTCAAAATCTCAATACAGAGAGAGAGAAATGCATCACACGAACATTCAAAATCTCAATCTAGACAGAGAAATGCAACATTTCTTCTTTCCCAACAGACAGAAAGACGGATTAATTAGACAGAGATCTGTCTACACTTTCACTCAGAGAGGTGAAATCACGGATCTCCGCACCACCACTGGAAAAAAAAAGAATAAAAAAAACCCCTGCAGTTAAGAAAAACCAGCTAATAATATATTTAAAACCCCACCTGACACGGTAAATGAAAAGGAATAAATGTATACAGGCAGTGGAAGTGTCGGGGAGCAGGGGGAGGCGGCAGTGACTGTGCTGACAGTGACTGTGCTGTCAGTGCCCATCTCTTTTGGAGGCAGCTGTCACTCACAGCCCATCCCTGTGTCCCCCAGGAGTTCATTGTGCCCGCAGACAGCTGTGCAAGATCCGCTCCCAGGCGCCGCACAAGGCAGATGGAGTGGATCTGTCAATCATTGTCACTAATTATTAACTTCTGTCACTCAGAGCCGGGCGACATCTCTCTCTGTGGTTTGATGTGCTGCACCACCTCCCAGACTGGCAGCTCAAACCTTTCGTGGTGTGTCACTGAGCTGGGCCAGCCCTCCTGGCTCACACAGATCCTGCTCCAGCCTCACAGCTCGGGGTTTTCTCCCAGAGCACTGCAGAGAGGAGCGGGCACCAAAGACAAGCCCCAAATTTCATCCAAACAGCTGGATTTAGGAAGGGAGAAATGATCGAGTCGATTATCGACAACCGCGACTTGTGCTCTATTGAGGATGTGACAGTTTGACATTCTGAGGACTGCATTCCTACAAAATTTTGTTGTGTTAGAACGCAATTCTAATTGGGTTTTGTAAAAAGCACCACCGCTATATTCCATTTTACTGTATTCTAATAAATTGTGGATATCAGAAAGGGATTGATACAGATATGAGGATGTAGGAGATTAACATTCTGAAGACTTCAAATTTCTGCATCCCTACAAAATTTTGTTGTGTTAGAACGCAATTCTAATTGGGTTTTGTAAAAAGCACCACCGCTATATTCCATTTTACTGTATTCTAATAAATTGTGGATATCAGAAAGGGATTGATACAGATACAGATATGGGGATGTGGCAGATTAACATTCTGAGGGCTTCAAGTTACTGCATCACTACAAAATTTTGTTGCGTTAGAACGCAATTCTAATTGGGTTTTGTAAAAAGCACCACTGCTTTATTCCACTTTATTGTATTCTAATACAACAAACTGTAAAAATTGATATCAGAAAGAGATTGATACAGATATGGGGATGTGACACATTAACATTCTGAGGAGTTCAAATTTCTGCATTCCTACAAAAATTTTGTTATATTAGAATACAATTCTAATTGGATTCTGTAAAAAGGACGACTACTATATTCCATTTTTACTGTATTCTAATACAACAAAGTGTAAAATTGGGGATATCAGAAAGGGATTGATACAGATACAGATATGGGGACACAGATATCAGGGAAGCACCCCAATCTAAGCTCCCATTGCCGTGTTGTGGAAAAATGGAAGAAGGCAATGACTGGGTGCATGTAACCAAGAAAGTTTAAATCTTCAAGACTTTTCCATACCAAAGGATACAGATCCTAACCAGCCTCAGGTTTAGTGCTTCTTTCTCTCCCAACAACAAAAAAACCCAACCAGACAAACAAAAAAACCACAGCAAATAAGCAACAAAAATTAGATTTATTTACATATTTACTTGTAAACACTCGTTGCTGTTTTGATGGGTGTCTTGAAGATCCTTCTCCACTTCTCTCAGAATACTTCTGACTCAAGACAAAATCAAATTTCAAGTTGGTGAACAAAATAATAACAGGGGAAATCTGAAAAGGGGGAACCATTATTGGAAATGGCATAGCAAACTGATTTTCCAAATTTATTTCCTCACACAAGGAATAGAACACACATTTCAGTACCTCTAATTATAGGGACTTTTGATAAGGAAGAGTTTTCTTTGGAAAATAGGAACAAAAAGAGACCATGAGACTATTTCTCTTTCTTCCTGTTCAGACCCTGACCATCTGTTGTCATTACAGGTCAAAGAACATTTAATTTCCTTTCATTACCTTTGACAACACGAATCCCTAACAGAATTTTAGTTGGAGAAACTTTTTATAAAATATTACAAATCAAATAAATTGCATCTGAACCTCCAAATGCAACACAGTGGAAAACACAATAGTGCTTTATTTTATCAGCTGTCTGGTCATATATAAATCATCTGTAACTAAAACAGAAAATATTGAGAGTGTTATTTATCCAGAGTTAGCAAAAGGAATTATTTGACAGCTGAAAATGAAAAATCACTAATAAGCATCACAGTGTATTGCAGAGTTTAAACAATGGGATTAAGGAAACTTTTGCAATAATAAGAAGTGTATGTGATTCTATTTTACCTTGCTAAAAAAGTTCCTCTGGGATTTCTTACCCTGTTATACAATCACTAAACTGGAATATTATGTTAAACAAGCCTCACATTCTACCTGTATTCAGTATGTATTTTAAACTAAGAAATAAAGTTCTTTCAACTTTATTGCCTTTCACTAAATCATCCATATTTTCTCTCAAATTATTTGCCCAAAGCAGAAGGAAAGTCTAAAAGCCCTAACTAGTGCTTTGGCCACTTAGATGTTTAAGACATGCACTGTAAACACATTTAAACCATCTTACACAAATCTAATTTTAAGAGATGAAACTAGAAAAACTCTTCAGAAAGACTGAGTAGAAATTTCAGGGACGGAATACAGAGAAGAGATGGTGGAAAATAAAGTATTTACCATTTGCTCCTGCTGTGAGGAGCCAGTAACAAAACAAAGCCAAAAGAAACAAACAAATCCTGCAGTGTAATTCTTTATGAAAAAAAAAAAATCAAAAATGAAAGAACAGCAGCACAGACAATAATTACACTGCCATCTCTAAATGTTTAGAGAATTAGAACCAATACAGACAGAAATCAGTCAAGATATGCCCAAGAGGAATGTGCAGATAAGAAAAGCAAAATTTATCACTTATGGTGTGAGCTGTGGTCAGCAGTGATCAGACTCCACCAAGGCACCAAAATATTATCAAAATACAGAAATGAGATCAGAAAATGAAATGAAGAAATTCAGAAATGAAATGCAAGATTTGACAAGAGCTTCACATCATCTGCAAAACACCATCCTTGATATTGTGCTCCTAAGTTATCCTGAATTACAGTTTCTTTGCATTAATCCAAGTTTTCAAAGTGTATTTATGTTCCTTAATTAAGTTTAATTAGGGCACCATTTGAAAGTATTCACAAATTTTGGAATTTGGAATTCCAAAAATTCCATAATATTGGGATATTATGAATAAAATATTCCAGTAACTGCTGTTATCTGGTGCTATCAACGTGTCATTTGAACCAGCAGCTTCACCACATCAAAAGCAGAGACAAATACTTAAACTCTTTAAAGGCAAAATCCTCAAATTTAAAGTTTTCTATAAATTTCTTCAGCTTGTGTGTTGAAATCTGCAAATCACTGGCAAGTCTTCTGGCCATGCAGTTTGCAAATTACTGTTTAGCACTCAGCAAGTCCAGACACACAAATATTTTTTGTTTTATACATTGCTCTGGTAAGATACAAATCTAAAGCACAACAAAATTGTCAAAGAAACCAAAGTAGACGTGTGCAGAAATAATGTTTTCCAAACTTCAAACAATTAAATGATTAGCCAATACTATTTTAAAATACTTAAAATTCAAAACTGTACGAATCTGAATCAGAAGTTGCAGTCCATTATAACTCTGTGCTTTCACAGAGTTATAAAGCAATGATGTAAATTCCCAAAAATGCACCCAAATCTATCTCTTGATGTTGCACAGATTTTAAACCAAGCCACGAGCAGGTTAATTCACAGTTCTGTAGTTCTATATAGAACATAGTTCTATATAAATGGTATAACTGCTGTTTATGTCAAGTAGGTTGTCACAGGAACCCATGAGGGTGAAAGTTTCTAACATTGAAAATGTTATCCTGAAAGAATCATTTGAAATGTAGGACCACAAAAATCCTACATTTCAAGTTACTTTCAGCCAGATGAGGCAAACCAAAGTCTCTGACACTCTCCCCTTTATACTGTCTGTGATTTAATCACATTTCAACTTCCAGTGCTGCTCTTCAAACCATTCCTGTATTCAATATATTTCAAATACAATCAATGGAGAAAATGAGAGAGGAAAAGGATGTGTCTTGCCCACTTGGTTTGGAAAACAATGAACTCAGCCTGGACAGTTCATGTTTCCAAACTAGACAATTAAAAATGGCAGGAACCCATAACTGTTGTCCCTAACATCTGTAAGTTTTATTGTTTTGGTCGTGTACAGAGGCATAAAGGACCACACATCCTTCTCTCAAATCTGCAGAAAAAGGAAACACAGAACTCACAGAAGAATCATTCAGTAATATATTTATAAATGGGGTTTATCAGCCTAATTCCCAAATGCCCCACTCAGTTGCCAGCCAGCTCTGAGTTCCCCCTGTGTATTTAAATTTCCACTGCCCAAGTTCCCAGTGCACTTGAATTCCTGCCCATCAATAATGGGTATAAGTGAACCTTCCCCTTGCTGTATTCTGTATAAAAAAAAAAAAAAAAACCAGCCTGCCTCAGTTGTCTAATGAAGTCACTGAAATCCTTAACAAGGTGGAATCCTAAGCCCAGAATTTCCTTTGGTGTTTTCTCTTTGCTGTTTAAAGCAATTTGGTAAAGAGGCTGTTGCAGAGCCCAGCTCTGGTCAGTGGACATTTTTTTATACGGTACAACAAACATCAGATATTTAAGATTGGACTCCCCATGTCAATGTAAAGAAATGTAAAGGCTTTCCAGTATCATCACTGGAAAAAGGACAGAATATGTGTTTTGCCACAGAACATAAGAGATGAGAACTACAATGCTGAAAAAGCAGCCTGCTCTGAACCCACCTTTTTTTGTCTTTCTCAGGGTTCAGTATTCCCTTCCCTGAAGGCCTCCCCTGCTTCCATTTAACATCAAATTTTGTTCTCTTTATAAACAGTTACAAATATCTAGCTAAGAAGGTAACGACCATATGGAAACTGGAACTCTATTCAAACTTCAATGTTTTTAGATATTACAATAAAGAATCTGAAGCATTATTGAGTGACCAAGGATGGAAACCTTTATCTGTACAAAAGAAGGGTTGTGTGGCAGTCACGTTATGCAAAAATGCTGAAACCATCAGGAATGGAAAATGAGCACGAGGTAGAAAATTTTTAGAATTAGGCTAATATTATAATTCCTGTGCTGTCACTATAATGATGGAGAGCAGCAGCAGCAGAATATTCATCCTAGTAAAGCCTTTCCTAGGCTAACAGAGAAATATTATTCTAATGTTAAAAACACACGTCCTGCCCTGTCCAAACCAGAGAAATAATTCACAAAATAAAATGTCATATTCGCAGCACTTCCAGAGGGACATTTCCTCATTCCTCAGAGAACCGAAGCTGGTAAAAAATGATAATAATTTTTATCATTGCAACTACAACAACAACATTTCATAGTCAATAAGCAGGGGAGGCTTTGTGCTCCCACAGAAACGCGGGGAAGCCGATAGTGCTGATGTTTGATTGTGAATGTGTCTGTCAGGAAACAGCCTGATTATTTTCCCAGTGACTCGGACGAGCTGTATCAGCTTCCCAGCGTGAGCTTCTCCTGCCTCACTGCTCCAGCCTTTAGGCAAAGGGTTCTAATAATGACTCACAGCGCCGTGACTGAGGCCACACTTCTGCTCTGCTGAGCTGCTTGCTGACAGGGGGCTGCATCCACCCTCGTTATCATTTTACAGCACTTTTTATCATTATTATTATTATTATTATTTATTTATTTATTTATTACTTCATATTCCCACCCAAATGCTTGCTGCATTGCAGTGAGTGCTACCACCAGGACAGAAGCCATATGCTCTTCTTTAATAACCTTCTGCTGGGAGGGAGGCACACAACTTTAGGCAGAGTATTTTGTGGGAAGAATAAGTTAAAATACAGTCTCTTCCAGCTCATCCTAATAAATAGATGTAGACATCCTCCTTCTGACCAGCTGAGGTTACAGCCTCGGTCACTTCACGCTTTTCTCTTGTGTTAATGGAATTCTGCAGAGTTGAAACATAAAGCAAAGAAAGGTGAATCCTTAAGTGACGCCTTAAGTCTGAGCTTTTGTTTTTCAGATTTTTTGCTGCCCAGGGGTGCAGTTCTGAGCCTCACATTGTGTCACTCAGCTCCCTTTACAGAATAGGGAACAAATCCTTCACAGAGTAGAGGAAACAAATCCTTTTCCTGCTGCACACCAAGGACAACTTTCACCCAAAAGCACAAACAAGGGTGGGCTGGAGGGAGGGACAAGAAGGATGGGACCTCACAACCGGCAGCTGGAATTGGAGAATTAAACCCCAAGATGCAAATGGGCCAAAACTTATAAAAATGTAAGGCCTGAAAGTCAAAGCAAATGCAGGTTTTGAAGTTTTTTAATAATATTACCAAGCCACCTACTTCATTGGAAATACGTTTAAATTAGGTAGACATGAAAATTCTATAAAAACAAATAATTCAATAAAATCAGAGGCAAACCTTGTGACAATTTTTCCTTAATATCGGAAGACTCTTCTCTGACTTTTGATTTTTTTTTTTTTAAACTGAACTGACCAACCAACTGTGTTTTCCATCCTAGTTCATTCTGTGATTCTGTAATTCTGTGTGCAGGAGAGGCGGATCAAGGCAGTCACTTCCTCACCAAAGTCACTACCAGACTGTGCTAATTGTCACTTATGCAAACTGACATCATTCTTTGTGCCAGCAAAAGGATGTTCAATAACCTTAAGAAGCATTAACTTATAAGGGAGTCTTTTCCAGAAAGCAATTATTTTAATCAATGCTAAATCAGGTAAGTTATCATCCCTGAACAATTGTCTTTAACAGCAATTAAAGACAGTAATTTCTAAATACCTTAAAGACAGTAATTTCTAAATACCTTAAGATCAGTGCTGCAGTCAAAGGGAGGGAACTTCCTGTGACACTGAGGAAATTCCATTTTTTGGTAGCTCAGAAGTAGGAAAAAATATGTATGTAAAAACATTTAGAAACAAAAGAAACACAGTGAAAAATAAATATCTTTATCACTGTTAGAGGTTAGAAAATTTTCTTTTTTTTTCCTTTTCTTTCTCTCTGGGAATTTTCTGCCATTTATTGCCTGAGAGATGGTGATGAGGACACTGAGGAGAGACAACAAGTGGCCAAGGTGAGGGGAGGCTGCAGACTCTTCTCTTGGGAAGTGCAGAGACCCCCAGAGATTCGGGCTGGGGGCTGAGGGGCTGAGCTCAGCTCCTGCTTTCTGTGGGCAGAATTCACTCCCACTGTGGAGTTGGGTCCTTTTCTGCTCCTTCCTGTTGCTTTTTTATCTTCTTTTCTTCTGTTAAAGCACAGGAGACTCGCTTTTCTCATGTCTGGAATCAGTTTTTTATTAATTTTTATCTAAAATACAGTCTCACGAGCCGAGTTCCAGCCAACAAGGTAGGAAACGGCCTCATCTCTAAATCTTTCCATGGTATTTAAGCAATAATTACCCAATAACGAGGTGACACCTACATTATTTATACTTTTAACCCAATAACTGACCACCCCAATACGGACCCTTTCACCCAATTAGAAAAAAAACCACCCAAACCCATGAAGAAGAAAGTGACCTACATCCCTAAATCCTCCAACTTGCTTTATATACATTACTATGTACTAAAGCCTTTAAATTCTAAATTTCCAGGGTTTCAATATATGGTTTTATTAAGCTGCTGTTTGGCAGTTATATTATCATTTACGTAAGTTTTCTTGTGCAATAAATTAGCAGCTTTTTGATATACTGGAAAGTTTATTAGGAAATACTTTCAATTCCCTGAAATAAGTTAGTACTCATCCACCTCCTGCCCAGAAGCAGATAGTGGTTCACAGAAGGTTTTCAATAGTAAAATATCATAATTTTGGTTCATAAATGTTAAAGTACATTGCAAATACACAAACGTGTAAAAACTGAGACTAGTTAGACAAACTTTCTCCCTTACAGCTCCACCAGACGCTGTGTAATATTCTCCCAAAGAGAACAAGACAGCCATCTACAGGGCACGGAATAAAAACTATCTTTACATCACAGGGGAGCACTGAATAACCAATTCACTCACTGCAAGCAGGAAAGAATGAAACAGATCCACACTACAGACAGTTTAACATTACTTGGTATTTCAACATGAGTCAGTTAATCAATAACCCTGAACCCCCAAAAGCAACAAGTTTTTTCCTTTTAGGATGATGACTTATACAGAAAGTATAGATTTTTCTAAAGCAAAAGGATTTTCACTATATAGCACAGGCATCTAAAAAATTAAAAGCACTGATCTATAATTAGGGACAGACACTTTTACTTTCCATGAGACTCTTCACCCTCTTGTTCCCCAGATAATCCAGGGTTACCATTCCCAGCTCCAAACCCAACACTGTTGCATTTCACGGCTGCTCATTGCCCCAGCCCCTCATTTGTCATGGTCTTAGGGGGAGTTGACATCTCCAAATTCAGTATCCTAAATAAACTTCGTTAGCACGGCCTCCAATTCCAGCTTCTGGTTTGTTTGTACAGACAGGGGAAGAGATTTTTACCAAATGTAAAACTCAAAAAAAACAGCAGCATTGAGAAAAGGCACCTCTGGAACTCCTTTTGTGAAGGGGAA
>VWZU01005098.1:438952-450839 GCA_013397095.1 Sterrhoptilus dennistouni | reverse complement strand
TGAGCTCCGCAGGTGTTCCCCAGCCCCCCCAGGCTCCACTGCCCGCTCTGTGGGCACAGAGGCTGTCTGTGGGTACACACCAACAGACACACTGAGGAGGGAGTTTGGCTCTGTCTTCCAGCTAAACGATGGGTTTAAGCTTATTTATACCTTCAGAAGAGCAGATACTGCCTTTGAGTACTCTGCCCCCTCTTCCCAGGCTTGGCCTTTCCCTCCACTCCTCTGCTGTGTTACAGCTGGCATAACTGCCAATGGGAAATTCAGGCAGTCATCAGCAACACCCCAACAATACACACCTTTGAAAGATACCTTGCAAGGGATTGCTTTACTCTTCAACAGAAAGGAATTTTATTCCTTCTCTGGGCAGGTGTGTTACCACTTTGCCTGTGCCCTCCCCTGTCAGCACCGTTCTCCTCCTTAAAAGCACACGGCCTCAGCTGTCTGCAAAAAGAGATCACAGAACACCTCACCACTATAGGGGGGGAAAAAAGGCAGAAAAGTGAAGCCCAAATTGATGGTTTCCTCTACAAGTTCAGTGCTTTTATTGAGATAGTGTGATATTGCCTCCCCTTTTCTCTAATAGGATCTCTCCTTGCAGCAGGTCAGCACTGGCAGTAGAGACAAGTTTCCTGCACAAGGAAGAAATAAAGGCTAATTCCTATCCTTCCTTCTCTCTGGCACCATAAAAATTTCAGAAGCCAAAACCTGTCTCACTTAAAGCAACAACAGGTTATTAACACTCTCCTTGTACAACAGCATCTGACTTGGTTCAGTAAACTAAAGAAATCCTGTACTCCTTACCAGAGACTAATTTAGAGCTAATATTGTGCAGGTAATGGTGAAAAAGGCAGTTTTATTTTTTGACATGCTACCATTTACCCTTAGTAGGTGCAACTGTTCAAGGAAAAGGTAAATGATGACCAAAAAAACCCCCAACAAATCAAAACACAGAAAACCACCACAGTATGCACACCAGAAGGCAGAATTTCAGTCTAAAGCTCTGTATTAATGAGGACAACTCACTTCATCATTTGTATGCCTTTACTGTCTAGAGTCATCACCTGAAAATGGAGTATTCAATTCTGAGTCAGCTTTTAATTAAGATGAAATGGGAATGCTGTATTTAACTTTTTTTAAGTGTACCATAAAGATAAGATGGCTTTTAAGAGTTTGCTTAACCACATGGGCCTTTATAGACCTTTGTCTATAAAGACAAGCAGACACAATAGTGTTAAAGTTTGACTTTTTTTTTTTTTTTTCATTTTATTAGCACAAAATCCTGTAGTGGGTGAAAAGAAAGAGAACATATGCATACTTTGAACATGGAAAACTCACCACACAAATGGGGATTCTTTCCTCCTGTTATTTTGCCAATTACTTCTCCTCTTACCTTCAGAATTTGAACTGTGATAGTGCTTGCAAACTACAAAACCCAATCTTATGAGCCTGCAGCACTTGGCTAAAAAAAATCTCTGCAATTCCATTAGCAAAAAGGGGCTCAGCCTAGATTTAAGAGAACAGACCTAGAGCACTTGAATTCCAGTTTCCTGCTGTAAAAAAAAAAATATATAAAAACAAAAAAACATTTACACAGTATGTGCATACACCCCAACGTTAATGCATGTATATTCATTTTTACATAGATCAGTGGAAATTCATTCTATAAGCACAAGAAGCAGTCCCATGGTTATTTTTGACCACATGAATACAGTTGCAGAGATCAATTAATTCTTCTTGCAGAAACTTTTATAGTGGGACTTGTATAGTTGGTCCAATGGCTTTGCAACACCTATACAGACACAGGGACAGGTCAAAGGAGGCAAGGTCTTTATGGGCCAGGGCTGGGCTTCCTGCACAGCAAGGCTGGTGTACAGAATGAATCTGCAGTGCTAATAGCAATAAATTAAAAGAATTCATGTCTACTGCCCACAGTATGAAAGTCAGCAGAATTCACAAAATCAGAAAAAACCACTATTCTAGTCAGATTGCACAGTGACAAACAAGAGGGTGTTTGTCAATAGTACAGAATCAATGGACTTCAAAAGTCCAGTACTTTTATATTAGTAAATTATGGCACAGTGAAATTAATTGCCATGCACAGGTAACACCCTCAGACGTTTTGCTAGGAATTGTCTTGATTATCAGTCAGAGAGTGGAGAAAGATCCACCATCAAAAGCCAGTAACTTTGTAATTTCTTTGCCAGGGAATAGCTGGAAGTGGCTGCTTTATTCCAACAGATGGCAGATATTTCAGTTTAGTTAGCCATGCAGTTGTTTCATGGATAGGATTAATCCCACAGATTTATGACATCCATGTTTTTGCAAAAGAGAGCAGGTAGTTTATTTCTGATTTTAATCCTTCCCTTCCATCAAAGGGGACATTACCAAGAAGTGTGGTCTGAAAGCAAAGTATCACTCTCTCTTAAAATGAAGCTCCAGGTCAGTTCTCTAAACAAACACATGATCACTAGAATAGAGCTCTCTATCTTGCATCCACTTAACAAGCACAGAATTGATGAGAACTAAGAGCACATCAGCAAGAACAAGAACTACTTAATGGAATGATTTGTGAGACCAGCCTCAGCAAGCAAAAAGCCTGAGTTTCACAAGCCTTAATAACACCAATTTTGGTTTTGCATGACAGGAGGTAAACTTAAGCAAAAGAGGATATTCTATAGATTAATTTAAAAAAAATTTTAAAAAGTTAAGCAAGTAAGTGACTGTTCAGTGTTTCACACAAAACCCAACTCAACTGTTTGTAAGTTTTGACCAGGCAATCAGTCAGACACAGACTGTTAAAAGAGGACTCCAAACTGAAAACCTACTGCATTTGCAACACAGCTGATTTCAAACTGGCATTTCTAACTCCACTGGCCTCAAAGTTTTTTCACAGCAGTTTCAGTTGCCCAACATGAGTCACAATCTGCTGTTCCACAGTTAGGACCTCTCTTCTCTGAAACATACTTCAGGCTTTCAGACTACTCTCCTCTTGTTCCACAAAACTTTGGAGTGAAGAGCTGACAAGTCTATCCAAGATCTTTAGCTTTCCCCTAGACTGCATTCCTAGGTGTGCCATTGTGAGTCACTGCTTTCATATTTGAGGTGCTTGATTGATGGTTGCAGATCCTGTGGGAGGCAACACCTACTTCAAAAACTTCATGGATGGCTTTGCGGAAGCAATGGAAATTGTAGTCTATCAAACCTGCCAAGGAGAGGGAAATCTGTGCTCAGACTGGCATGTTTATGTAAACACAGCTTCAAAATCAATATAAAATTTAACCAATATGGTATTTATTTAGTATGAATTGGACTCGGAAGATTTAACAAAGTTTTACTGATGATAGTATTTATTTGGACTGTCTCAAGTTTTTTAAAAAATGGTACTAATGAGGAATGTAAGGAGAATATTCATGATCAAACAGTAGGACAGGGGACCATTGCTCCATACTACTGATTCCACTAGAGCAGATGGTAGAGACAGAATTCAAGTAATTTTGACAGGGGGACAATTTAAATTTTAAAATACAACCTCATTATATCTATCTCACAAAAAAAAAAAAAAAATCCTCCCCTAAGAAACTACACATATTTAGTCACACAAAAATCAAGGTGACTTGTAAAGTCACATTAATAGTTTACAGCTGATAAAAAATATTCTATAAAAGCTGTTCAGTGGTGGGGAAGCTCTTACCTTTGCGCTCAAAACTCTCTTCTCTAAGAATGCAAACTAATGCCAAAAACTTTGTTACTTCCTTTAAGTACAAGACTGTTGTGTTATTGAGCTTGATAATTGCCATTGACTCTTTATCATAAGCACTTCCAGTCCCATCTTCTTTTAACCTAAAAAAGAACGAGTTAACCCAAGCCATAATCTAATAACAGGCACATGTAAATTCCAAGACAAATAGCTGTTAAATGCAGATAGAAGAATATTACTCACACTGAACTAAGCAAATGCAGAACCTGCAATGCAGGTCTGATATCAGTGAGTAAGACCATTATCAGACACTGAGTTTCTCAGGAAAGTCAGATCTAACCAGAGCAGAGCCCTGATCAGCTCCTGCCTATCACAGGTGAGCAGTTAAGAGCAAACTACCAGTGTGCATTTTTCTGATGTCAAGGGAGGGACATCTGGGTGAAATTACTTCTGCTGAATTAATACAAATGCTTCTCTAGTGAGGCTGGGGCAGAGGATGCAACACAGAGCAGGACACCTTTTGGTCTTCACCTAAACCAGCCTGCATTTACAAGAAAAGATTTATTTCTATCTCCACGTATTTATTTCTATCCTTCTGTTTTCTATCTTCAAGTCATTAGAGTTAGTTAAATTACTATAGCACCAAATGATGGATTGCAAGTTAATTCTAAGCACTCCCGAAAAAAAACAAAACAAACCCAAACCAAACAGTTACACAACCCAGACCAACCCATCAGGAGACAGACCATTAAATGCTGTGGTATTTCCTTGGTAGCATTTTCCAGGCCACAGTCACAATTTTAAGAGAAGTTACCACTTCAAAAGTCCAGTGGGAAGTATAATCCTGCTGTAAATTGTGAGATATAAGCACTGTAGGCATCCCTCATAGAAAGCCATCAGGAGAGGAGTTTACCCCACAAATGTTATTTTATTCAGACTGCAGCAAGTCTCAAAACAATGGCACTGCAAGTGACACTTATGGCAAGTTATTGACCCCAGTTATTTGCAGGTATTTCTGAACTTGCACCCACCACGCCAAACAAGGCACAGCAGTATTCAGATTTTTACACGAAACACAATTTCTACAAATGTCAGACAGCTGTCTGTGAGTGGAGGGAAACAAACCAAGTGAGTATAAACACTGCCAAATCATCTGGATTTATTTTAGTTACTCACAGAGCCAATGTGCTCTAAAGACAAACTGACAGCATTTTTCTGCATGAAAAGCCAGCACCAACTGCACAGTTTGCAACCTATTCTACACCTTCTGAGGACTTTTTCTTTTCCTAAAAGTATTCATCACTTACCCATATATACAGGAAACATCTATCACTACATCAATCATGTCACAGCACAACTCATACGACTGCATGTCCACAGGGGAGCTGTCTGTTGCAATGTAGATTTTGCTGACTACATCGAAGAGAAAAGCTTTTTCAATGCCTGAATTCTTCAGAAAGAGAAAGAATTTGGATGAATTTTTTTTTAAATAACTGCATTTTTAAAAATCTCAAGTAAAATTCGTACATTTTCACATTCTTAGTAGCAGAAAATGGTTTAAATATAAGCAATTTAGAGACAGATTCAAGATTTAGAGCATATACTTTATAAATATAATATCCTTGTTGCCACAGTAGATATCAACATCACATAGCTGACAAAAATAAAACTGGGGACTCTGTTACAATTCTTTTTAGTTTATTATTGAACTGATCATTATTAAGGTTACATTTTACTGTGCTTCTAGAATCCATATTAAGCCATTCACCTTTTCTGTGTTTCTATTAACTCCAGGAGAGCCATAATTCACATCCACTTAAGGCTCTGGGCTTAGAAATGAGATATTTCACAGTACTATGCTGACTCTGAAGTTTTATGTTTGTAGTTCAGTTTCTGCATGAAGCATTTGCCAGGCAGTGTAACATGCAGAACACCTAAGTCAGCTTCTGAAGATAAAAATCTATGAAAAGTATCACATTATGACTGTGGAAAAACACAATGCCATTTGAAACTGGAGCACTTTGGTAAAGTGAATGTGCTCATACAAGTTCAGAAGCCTTCTATGGTTCAATTTACCACATATAAACTACTGGCAAAGCTTTTTTTCTATTTATGCACCACAAGCATTCCTTATCTCTTCTTCCTAGCTAGTCTGCATTCCCAGGACAGTGTCCTGAGGACATCCAGACAATCTTCCTGGCATCAGGATTACACTCCACAACTCCTCATGACACTGGGGAAGGTCAACCTGCCCTTTATCCACTGGCCCAGGTTATTACAAAAAGTCCTACACCAGACAAGGATTATATGGCAACATGGGGTGACATGTGTGATGCAAAGCTCCTCCTGGATATAAATGGTTTTTGCTTTGTCGTCCTCACAGAAAACTTAACTGAGACTGTTTTGTCTCTAAGGTGATATTTTAGTTGATTAAAAGTACACAGAAGCAAATTTCTATGACATTAATTCCATAAGAAATGCAAACACTAACTTAACTGAGACTGTTTTGTCTCTAAGGTGATATTTTAGTTGATTAAAAGTACACAGAAGCAAATTTCTATGACATTAATTCCATAAGAAATGCAAACACTAAAAGAATAAGGGTCAAAGTCTCAAAGGTCATAGTGAAATAGAGAGTTAAGTTTATATTATCAAAAAATTCTCCTGCCAGTACATTAGACTACTAAGTGCCTTAGCAAAGCAATCAGTGTTCCCTGCTGGCAGGAACCTTCCCTCAGCTGTTACAACCAGGCAAACTACACTTTGTCAATATTTAGAGAAACCCTACAAAGCACACACCAGCACAACTCAGCTGTGCTAAAGAGCTTTTAATATAGAAAATCAGGGCAGCAGAGTACACCTAACATGACTGCCACCCAAATCTCTTAAGGGCAGATCATTTAGCCAGCAATCTTTAGCAGGACTTGCTTTACCATTCTGAATATTTCATGCCAAACTCTGTTAGATGAACACTTACTGATATGAAGATATTAAGTAGATTTTCCAAGGTTGGCAGCTGTGGAATGAGCTTCTGTACCACTTTACTGAAGGCTTCAAATATTGAATGGTCATAGATACTGGTCAAATAAAAGCTGAGATGAGGAGGGAGGGCAAAGAAAGAAAAAAAAATAAAAAGAAGGTTCAAGAGTGTTTCAAAATTGCAATAGAAATGTTAAAGTTATGTTTTCTAATGTTCAGGCCTGCTCTTTTGTCTGGATGCCTTTAGCACAAATAAGTCTGGACATTGCACAAAGAATCCAAGTTCTGAGCAGCTGGACTACACATGAAACAGATTTTCCTCAAACTCAAGAGATGGGAGACCAAAGATAAAAATCTGAATATTGTCAGAACACACTTAGCCCACAGAGTGCTTATCACAGAGGTATAAAAACGCCTAATTAGATTTCTTCCAGTCCCATTCCCAGCCTTCCACTTTTTTCACATTAACATCCAGAGATAGTGGCTCCACCAGAATCAAAAGAACAACAGAACCAGAGAAAAGATAGTTTGTTTTAAACGTGTCTGTTAGAAGATACTTTAACAGTGAGCCAAATCTCAAGTAACAGACTAAGCTTTTAGAACCAACCCCACTAATCACAGGGAAGAGTCAGTGCAGGCCAGGACTAGAATGCAGAGAGGTTCCCCTCTCATTTCCCTGCCCCTCCAGCCCACATGGACAAACTTGTAACAAATCTGTTACCCTGAATGAGAAAGACTTTCAATTATCACAACTCTGGATATAAATCTGTTGATTGGAATCTGATACAGTAGCCTGGCTCTGTTTTAGTCACAGCTGAGGCTTGTCTGGAAATTCAGCAGTGAATCTTATTAACATAAGTTGGTTCAATATTAACAAACTACCCAGTCCTTGCTCCAGTTGTTCCAGTATTACATCTAAAAGCCTTTAATGTGTATAAATATCAGCAACAGCATGAATCACATTTGCCAGAGTCTTTAACTCACCTAAGGTGAAGTTTTTCAAGCCCAGCATCTGTAAGATCATCATTAGCCCTCTGATGAATATCCCTCTGAGTTTCTATTTTATGGTCATCTGATAAACCATCAACTTTATGAATAAAAACTTCAAAGTTCATTTCTGGGTTGACCTTGTAGGCTTTGGACACTGTAATGTGGAGTCTTGTTAAAGCTTCCATGTAGTCATCCTGTAAATCAGTTTTGGCAGGAATGAATGACAAAGTTTCTGCTGTAAGTTCAGGGTACAAGCCCTTTTCCACTCTCTCCACCAGTAGCATAAGTCCAGTCACTTCACCAAAATAAACCCACACACCAGATTGTCAATGCATCTCTTCATACACAGCAGAAGCCTTATGAGCTTATCTAAAAATCTAAATCACTGTCCTCTCAACCATTCCTTTCAAACAAAAAGCAAAAATAAAACTTCCTTGTGATTTGTATTTACCTGGGCATCAATAACATATATTAGAGCACCTGTTCCTCTGAAGATCATCTCATAATCAAATGTTGGATCAAAAAAGTCCATCTGTCCAGGAAAATCCCATATTTGGAAGTTCACAAATGAACTGTTTGAAATATCATCCTTGTAGATTTTGTTGGTACTTTCCAAGAACAGAGTCTCATTGGGAGACATCTTGTGAAACACCACCTGTTAAAAGAACACAAATAATAGTCTAGATTTTACCTTATTAGAAGAAAAGAGTGAAAGATTGGTGACTTGAATTCTACAGATAGGTTTATCCATTCTAAAATATTCACCTTCCTTTTGGTAAATAGCTTCCAAAATCAGCTAAGGAAATTATCTGCCCCCTAAAAGAACTAAGCAACTGAATACAGTTAAACATTTTCACAAGTCCAAATAACATTACTGGCTGAGACACAGACATCAAAGTTACTCTTTCCTTCCCTGCAAGGATAGCACAGCGTTCTCAAATTCTGTTATATTCAGATCTGGTGCAAAGCCAGTTAATCAAATAACTGCAAGCTTTTAAGAACCTTTCCTTTTCAGTGGTAGAAATTCCTAAAGGAAGCTTTGCTTTTAGTCTGGTGTCAAGTGTTAAAACACTAAATATATAATTTTTATAATATAAAAAATAATATAATGGTTTCTAAACTACAATAGAAGCGTACAAAAATACCATCTGTTTCAGAGATCCAAACAGCTAGGAAGTTTGCCACCTAGTAATAACTTTTTAACTTTTTTTGAGTAGGGAATTCCAGAATGGGTAAGGCTGTAAGGGAGCACAGTAGGGTCATCTCATCCACCCTCCCTGCTCGACACAGGACATGCCACCCCAGGCAATTCCCTGTGCCCAGAAATCCTCAGTCTCTGGGTTGTTTTCCCATATCCCCATTCCATGACACAGGATTTGCATTCAGAGGAGCAGCTACAGTGACTCCCCACCCTCCCTGGGCTCAGACATCCACACAGTAAATAAGTAATTCCTCCCACGTAGGTGGAACTTCCTGTCAAAGTTCACTGCAGAAACGATGAAGGATTTCACACTAGTTGGTAAAAAAAACCAGCTGAGCTGAAGGATGACAAACACACTCGTTGCTAAACTTCAAAAAGCCCCACTGGGATTTTGGCCTTTCCTTGCACAGAAAACAGCAAAAACAGTCAACAGAGAGCGCTGTGCTAATGCAACTCAACTAGACACAAATCAAAGTTACTCCCAACAATGTACTCCAAATAATGCACTCACACACTAAGACTGCAAAAAGATAAAGAAGTTTCACATACAGCACTTGGTAAACCTAAAAACCCCACAACAGGGACTGCAAACTTGGTAATTTTGGTTTCTTCAAGAGTTTCATACAGTTACAGAAGTCACCCATTAGAGACCTGATGCAACAAAGTGTCAAAAATAAAAACCCTGCAAGACAAACAGCTCCACACCCAGCACAGTTCAGTGAGGTTCAAAGGATTACTTCAGCCTCGATTCTTAAGGCCAAAGGAAAGAATTTATTTCCTTGGGGCAAACATCATAGGAGGCCAGGGTCTAAATGAGATTTTAAACAGCAGGACATTGGTATGGAGAAGTAAGAACAGCTCTAGACACACAGCAGCTGTACTGCATTAATCCAGGTTTGCTGCATAGTTTTAAAGTATTCTGAAATCAACATTTCCTTTGGAGCTCAGCATCTCCCACAAGAGCAGGACAGAATTAGTAAATTCAGTTTAAAGGTGATAAGTCTCTGGGAAGCACCACTGTCACCTCCTTTTTCCTTTTTTCCCAGAATAGCATATTTCATCAGATTGATGTTCTCCACCTGAACTCTTTCCAGTTTCCTGTTACGTCAGTACAACACAGCAAGTCCAGTTATGCAAGTCTGCACAGAAATTTGCTTATTAACTGAAGCAGACACCACATTCCCAAAATCTACCTACAATTTACACTGAATATTCACAGGTTACACCACTATGGAAAACCCAGTTGACCAAATGGGGAAAAAAAGAGCCCCTCCCTAAACTTGTGGGTTTTTCCTTCCGTGAGAGATCTCTTGTCAATACTGCTGTCAGTAGAAGCATGAAATGATTTAATAACTCATGGTTTTCATAGAAATTTCTAGATAATCACAAAGCCAGTGCTTTCCCCAACAGTGTTTATCTTGCATCTCCCCCTATTTTCTAGCAAGGGGATCAACCCAGACAGAAGGGTTGGGTCTGCTTATGACCATTTCTAAACTTGAGAGATTTAAGAGCAAGGACACTGTTAATAAGAAATTTCTTGATATTATAGTCTGCTCAGGCAGAGCTCCTAGGTACCAGAATCACAGCTTCCAATTCCTGAGTAAGACTGGGAACTGACTGGCAAAAGATAAATTCCATGTCCTCTTATTGCACATTCAACATGACATTATTCCTTTCCTATACAACTACTGGAATAGAAAAGAACTGAAAATTACCAATCCTGGCCATTAAAAAAAGCCCAAAAGCTAAATCTATAAAGAGACTTGTACTGTCTTAAAAAAAAAATCTATCTGTAATTTGGAGTTCCTGTCTTCCTCCAGCTTTTAGGGTTCAGTTTTTTTCAAAAGTGGATAATACAATAAGATCTGTAATAAGAGTCTACAATGAATTCACATGAGTAATAGTCAGAAAACGACTTGCAGTCAAAGCAGTGCATTTGTACATACAGTGGGAGCATTTGACCTAAATAAGGGGGAAAAACTGATAAGGCTAAAAAGCAACAACAGTCCAGTCTGCCACTGGATTTCAGCATAGCACAGTAGAAAAGATTTCTCACTAACAGGGTCTGAACTCAGTGATTTACTGCAGTCTATGGATTGCCAAGCAGTCTGCATAAGATTGCTAAAAGGAGCAGATTCATACCTGCCATACTGCAATGTCCAAAAAGGCTTCTCTGCACAAAACCTTTAGAGAAATCTCTGCAGGTTTTCACACTCGCGTCTGTAACAAATTCCAGGCCCTTAAGGCTAGAGCTGAGACTAACACGTTTCACTAGGAACATCTTCCCATAAAAATATCACCTGAAAAAGTTCACAAGAGGGACTGCAAACATAAAATTCGCAGAGGAACAAAGATTGCTCTGAGTGCTACACTCCTACCGAGCTACGGGGCAGATGAAAATTAAAGTTTTGTCTTATTTTTATTAAAAAACTCTAGTGACTTCACGAAGCTACCACCAAACCTAAGGCACCGGAACTGTTGTATTTCCTCCCTGACAAGTGACTCGTTTATTCCGCCCAGCAAACTAAAGAAAACCAGAGGCTCTTTCTGCTCACACAAAAGCAGAAGTCTCTTTCAAAGCATCAAAGAGCAGAACAACAGCTCAAGTCTTTTTCCCAGTGGAACTACCAGCTAAATACCACACACCTGTCCCACATAAGGAGCCTCATCATAAATTTCACACCAGTACCTTCACTTTTTACTCCTGAAGCCTTAAAAGTGAAGAAACACAAAAGCTACAACCTATGCTACCCAACCTTCCTCTCTAGGGCAGATGATCAGAGTCCATTCTGGAAAGCAAACGTCTTTAAGCAGGAGGCTCCAGCCGCTCCAACTTCGCCACAGGGGCCCACAATAACAAAAGTAGGAACTGCCCGAAGAGCAGCAGCAGCAGCAGCAGCAGGGCAGGGAGAACCAGCTCGGCGCCGGAGAGGCAGCGCGGCAGGCAGGGGCGGGGGGCCGCCGGCTGCCCCTCACCTTCTGGATGGAGGATTTCCCGCTGCGCCGCAGCCCCATGAGCA
>VWZU01005098.1:374824-412216 GCA_013397095.1 Sterrhoptilus dennistouni | reverse complement strand
GTCTCTGGGGCGGGCAGGCCGCACCGCATTTTCTCGGTGCAGTCTTGGCTCGGTTCCGAGGCCTCTGGTTGTCTGTGTTTGGCTTGTCTCGGGATCAAATCTGCGTGTTCGCCTTGTTTGAGATTTGCCGTGGGATGCGAGGAGTGCTGGCAGAGCTCTAAGGGCCTGCAGTGCTCTTAAATCACTGAATGAGCTGGTTTGGATATCTTGTCCTGAATACTCAGTGCAAGCCAGAGGAAAATCACCGATTTCTGAATCGAGGCCCTGAGTTCCAGGAGAAGAGCTGATCTTGGTTAAAGCCACAGTGATGGAGATAACTCGTTCTTAAGTAAACTGTTCCAGTGGTTTATTAATTTTTGCTGCACTCAGAGCAACATTTATTGTGAGCTCTGAGGTTGAAAAGTTGTTACAGTGGTGGGTTGGAGAATTGTCCCTGTTGAGTCTGAAGAGATTGTGGGGTTTAAAGTAAGAAATAAAGAATCTGTTTGCTGAGCTAGTTTACAACAGCTGTTAAAGCTGTAGTGTTTGACTGGTGAATGGCAAAATCAGAGAAAAAAAGCTTGTTGGTGTGTCACAAATTATGTATAAGTGGTTTGTATAATTTATAAATTTATTCTCCACAGAATTCCATTTTGCATCCACAGGTTGTGTCTTTGCCATACCCTTCTGGGAGAATGTTTAGCTCATCACTTACTGGAATAAGAGAGTATTTACTAGGTTTCAAAGCTCTTTTCTCTCAGACTGCAGCTGCACATTGCTGTGTTTGTCCCAGGTTCAGTGTATGGTGGAGATCTGTGACCTTGCCTTGACATGGAGCTGCTGCACTGTGTGACTGTCCATGCTAAAATTTTTGGGGTAAAATTGTTCCCAGTGACACAAATATTCAGCCAGCACTTAATAGTGGTTGTCAACATGATCTGTGTGTGAACATGCCCAGTTTCTCAGATTAGTTTGGTACAGAAGAGGCTTTAGAGATACTTGAAAGACAGTTCTGCTACCTAAAAAAACCAAAAAACAAACAAACAACCAAAAAAAACCCCACCAAACCATGTCCCACAAATAATGTAGCCCTCTAGGTCCTTGTGCTATTATTGTAGTCTGATTTTGAAATACTGTGATAGCACAGATAAAAATAAAGAAGATTGGTTTTGAGTTGCCATCAGTTTGGGACTTTCTGGATTGTTGTGCCATTACTCCAGGAGATTCAGTGGGGGACACGGAACTGCAGCAGCTCCAAATTTATGATGTTATTGAGCTGTCAGAACACTGTAGGTGGGGTGTAATTTATGTCTGGATCTCTCCTGACAGAGGAATTTTGTGATAAATAAGTTAAGGTCTGCCCATAAGTGAAATTTAGGGAGCTCCATTTTGTAAGGATTACTTGGAAGGTACCACTGATCCCTTGTCACAAATTTATTAAAGCTACAGCAGAATGTGGCTGGAAAGAAGCTGAATTTATCTGGGTTTAAGGTTGATTTTGGGAAGTAGCAGACATAAGGAGAGCTGAAATGTTTTACATTTGCCATCCTGTGGGTACAGCTGAGGGGCCTGGAAGGTGCTCTGTTTTGCTGTGAAAATTACCATGGCTATCAGGCAAACTATGAACCAAATTAGTGATTTCCTATGCTTTGAGCTGTCTGAATCCTGTTTTACTACTTGAAAAACTTGTGCTGCTGTGCAGCTTTCCAGTAGCTCTTATGGGGAGTGATGCTGGATGTCACAATTTCCTTGAAGATCCCTATTTTCAAGCAGGGAAATACTACTGTTGTCCAGGATTATAAAACAAAGAAACTATTGAAGCCTAAATAATAGTTTGACTCTGCAACTTTCCATTGTACAGGTATGAATGCTTTGCACATTCACCTTGGGAAAAACACAGGTTTTGTGCAGAGCAGTATGTGCCCAAACAGACAGACAAGAACAACTAAGAGGAGTGGTTTAGGCTGCCATAAATAGGAGGAGCAGTTATCAGTGGAGAAGAGGAGGTTGTAGGATGTCAAAGCATCCCATCTGCCAGTGCCCAGCAGCTGTTGACTGTCTGAAATTTTTGAAGATGACGTGTTGAGTGCAATCAGATATGGTTAAGAAGGCAAGGAAGTATTTTTTTTCTTAGAGACTCTCAAAGCTGTAACAACAGGTCAGGAAACTTTGAGAGCTTCATCTTTAAATTGGGTCTGAGCAAAAAAAAAAATTGTGTTTCTGAGCAAGTGCAGCCAGGCAGGTGTTGTGTCAGTGCAGAACATGACAGTGTGGAGGGCCCAGGCTGGTGTGAGTGTCACACTTGCACCTCTGCACCTCTCACTCCTCTTGCCCATCAGATTTGTTATAACCTCTTGTAACTTCTGGTGTGGGATCAGAGGAGCCTGGGATGAAGTGTGACTGGGCATGTTATTAACAAGATCTTAGTGTATGAATGCTCTCCTCAGGTAATTACACTGTAAGGTGGTAATTGCTTCTAAATTGTTACTTGAGAATCCCTTGAACTTGCAGATGATCTAATTCTGTCGGGTTAATAACTTTTCCTTAATAGCTTTTATATAGACCACCAGGAGAAATCTGCAGTGGACAACTCAACAACTATTACTTGTTAAATAGCACAAGGGCTTTGAAGAACTTCTTTAATACAGTGACCACGTTTGGCTTATTTGTCACTATGCTAATACTAATAACATCATAGTGTTCAAACTACAGATCCTTGAAGTCTAAGCTGTTAATTAGTCTGTTGCCTTGAATCTGTTTTTTTGCACTGAAACCATTGTTTATGTATTTGACAAGAGGTTTCTCATAAATGGTTACTCAGGGAATTCCTAATGTTGGCTTTAAGGCTTTGATCCCAGTGCTCAGGTGGCACTTGAGCAAGGGTGCAGTGTTTACTAGAAAATTTATTTAATCTTAAGAAGTGTTCTTCTGTGTTTTATGGTTTACATAGACCAGGTAGTTTATGATCAAAGTGTCTGTCAAAATAATTGAGTGCTAAATTTGGCTTTAAAAATAGATTTTAAGGTTTTAATAGGTTTTAATGGATATATTTTTAGAGGAGTGCAGGGATTGGTGTGTTTTTGTAGTCACTGTAATGGTTGTGTTACTGCTGCCTTTACTAAACTGCTGATTTATCATAAAGTCAGCAGTTGACTCTCTGGGGATTGCAGCTTGACAGTCTTTGTGGTTTAATGCTACAAAGCAATATATGATTTGAGTTGTATTATCAAATCTTTCATTAATGTGTTAAATAAGCTTGAAGAATGGTATTACTACAGCTCCTGCAGCAGCTAATGATCTTTGTGCTGTGCTTAAGGATGATTTCTGCAAACTTCCAATTTCCTGCCACCCACGTATGTCTTTATTAATATTATGTGGAATTTGGGGAAAGTTTGTAACTTCCATTCGCCCAGAATTTTTATTAATGGATTGTTAGAGAACAATCCACAAAACGAGCAGATCACAGATTCTTAGATGGTATTTTTAATAGATTTCTTTTTCTTAAATATAACTCATGATTCTGCATTGTTTTTAGGCTAGGACTAGTATAGTATAGTTATTAGTTATATCACTGACATAACATTGGATACTGGCCACTTAATTCTTGCTGTGCTGGGAGGGTAGGTTTTATCTTAGAAGTTTTTGGTCATTACTACAGGTCAAAGCCTGTAGTAGGGTTTGTTCCATAATGTCCTCCTTCCATTCACCATCTGATAAAATCATGTGGGGGTTTTTTTTACAGCGTTAAAATAAGTTTGTTGTGTCAGAGTCCCAACTTTAAACTATTTGAAAACTGATATGACCTCACCATCCTTGTAGGACAATTGGAGTTATTTTGAATGACGGGGTGAAGCACTGAACATTTATTTTTTTTCCCATGCTGTCTTGGTCCTAAGGATTCCAAAAAGCACAGCCCCTTTTATTGCAGCTGGGCATTAATCAAGATTATTGCCTCGTTTAGTCTAGGGAGAGGGAGCTGGTAAGGATAGAAGCATCACTGCTCTGGAGGTGTAGGAGGGTGTTGAGGGAAGGGCTGTTCTTTGTGAAAAAGCAATCAGTAGAGCTGAGGTATCCTCAGCTCACTGCCCTCTTTGCTCAAAAAATTGCATTTCCTGGCCTGCCAGAGCACAGCACAGCAGTGTAGGTATGTTGTAAAAACTTTGGGATGTACTAGTGTAGTCTGTGTGTTATGTGATTTCTATTTAAACTGGCTGGATTTGGTATTGCTGTGCCCAGGTAATGTGGGGTCGCCATGGTCAGGGAGTAAAATCTTGGGGTAATTTTGTGTTTTGAAAAATGCCTGTGTAATGATCTGTTGTGGGTTTTGTATCCCTTTCTGGTGGCTTCAGGTTTGCTCTGTGGGTAATGCATGTATCTTTAAAACATTACACTTCTAGTAATGGTTTTAATCTTGAGTTTCTTGCTATTTTTTCTGCATTCTCGTTAGTAATAAAGATTCCAGTGTTACATCCATGGTTCTGTCTCCATGGTAGTTGTACAAAAGGAGCTAAGTGTGGGACTTCTGCCTGAATTTTCTATTTAATAACTCACATTTCTGCCAATTGCACCTAGCTTTCTCCCCAGCAGAAATTCCGATAACTGTATCAAAATAACAAAGTAAATAAAAACATATTTCAATAAAAGGGAGAATTTCTCTTGAGGTGAAAAGTTGCTTTAAATTCTCCAGAGTAAAAATTTTTCGCTTCCAGAATTATTCCACTGTATGTGTTTGATATTTGAATTTGATACTTGTTTTTAAGCAAAGGTGTTTTATAAGAATTTCTAATAAATTCTAATGATAACTCCTTTTGTTTCAGACACTGCTGCAATATGCTGGCACTCGGGGTGCATCGGAACATATTTTGCCTTTTTTGGAAGTGTATCGAATCTCCATCCAAAGCTTTGCTAATGCAAGACCTTACTTGACTACAGAATGTGAAGATGTTCTTTTGGTACTTGGCAGGCTAGTGCTGTAAGTTTTAAGTTGGTATATTATTATTTTTTTTTTAAAGAACTGCACTTTATAAATTAAAGGCAAGCTGTTGAAATAGTTGATTGCTTAATTTGACAGTTATATTTGCAATTTATCTAGTCAGTGTCTTTAGTACATTTTTAATCATACCACAAAAATGTATTTGAGCATTTAATTCATGAATGTGGACAAGTTCTAAGGCTTTGTTCTTCTGTATTTGGATAATCATGCAGGTATTAGGAAGATTATGTTTTTTCTTAAATCATTCTGCAAGTTTTATTTCCTGTAGCAGAAGCTTAGTGTAGTGCTCACAACAGAGGCTCCAATATTAGGCTTTCATAGATGGGTTAATAAACCTGTATCACTGCTCTGCAGTTCCAGTTTTGTGTGTCTTGTCCCCTTTAGTGCAGGGACTCTGTGACCATGTCCCTTGTTGAAAAGAACAAACTGATTTGTGTTCACAGCAGTCTGACTTGTGCTATAAGATTGTAAAGCAGACTAGACATGACTTGAAGCACAGCAATTCCTGGAACAGAATAAAGAACCATTTTACAGTCTATCAGCTGAATTGGGATAACTTGTGGTTCCTCAAAGCCTGTCCTAAGTGCAAAGCAGCTTTTTGTGATTGCAGAGTGTGCCCTGGGGTGGGATCAGTATAACCTGAGATAAGGTGATGGTCATTCCTTGCTAGTGAGGTTTCCTCTGAGGAGAGAGGGTGAAGATTTAGAGCCTTGAATATGAAGTTCATCGTAGAATAAAAGTAATTCTGTGACAGTTTGGGGTGGTTTTGGTTTTTTTTGTTATCAGTCTGTTACTTGTTTTGTGGTCTGAACTCAGGTATTCTCTTTAAGATGGACTTTAGCAGTGAACTCCTTGGTCAAATGCTTTGTTTTGTGATGGACTGACTAATATGAATGAGCAGCTCAGAACCAGATTCTCTCCAAATGATGCCTTGAATTATTTTCCTTTTAATTGTGAGAAATATGTGAACTATTTCACATATTCACATGTGAGTTCAAAAACACATGTGAGTGTTTTTGGGTTTTTTGAAAACATGTGAAATCAGGAGAAGTATGTCTTAGGAAACCTAAGACTTCAACTGCTAAATCATTTATCTGGTACAAGATACACATTTTTGGCAAAATATCTTCATTGCTTTTGCAGACTGTCCCCTTAAGGATAGAATATTATTGTCTTCATCACACTGTTGTTAATTAGCTTGTGTATTTTGTTGTTTCCTACTTACGTAAGTTTAAAAGTTTGTCTGTTTGCAGGGCATCTCTTCTTGGAGTATATTCTATATATTTTGCTACTGTTAGATACATTGGGGTGTAAATCCCAATTCTTTATCAAAATTGCTTTTCTCTTATTGAGAAATATCAGAATATTCTGCTTTTGCTAGTATGGTTTTTTCCAGCTTTCAGTGTGAGGAGTTTGCTATATATTGTAGCTTGTATATTCAGAAAACCTTGTGCTGGAGGACAATAAAAAAGCTGATTTGCTGGAATCTCCTCTTTCTTGTAATGATGACATTTGAAAGGAATCTAAAGAATGAGAAACACAAGGTGAGGTGGAAGATAGGGTGAGGTGAATGGGATGCCCAAGTTAACTCTCCCACGTTTTTTCTTCTTCATAAGTTTCCAAGGGAGTGAGAGAGAAGTTAGAGCAGGGAATTAATGATAAAAGTTGAGGTTCCATGAGGGAAGAGGACTGTTACCTGGTTATGGACACAAAAACACACTGTTCCCTGTAATTGTGATTTTTGGGGAGGCAGTTGGGTTACCCACAGCTGTGTTTTCAGACTCAAGCCTTGATTGGAAGTGAAATGAGAAAATTTACTGTTTCAAAGCAGAAGTGCTCTGCTTCCTATTGAATCCAACATTCCTCCTGGAGAAGAGGAAGAGAATTTCCTCCTCCTGACTTCCTCCTCAGCAGGGTGAGGCAGTAACAGCAGAACTCATTATGCTGTGCTCTCTCCCCTGGTGCCTGCTGAGCTCCTTTGTGCGCTCACAGTGCAGGGACTGTGCCTCCCATCAGGAACATGATGCTCATGCAGTGTGAGATCTTGTTGGTCCATTGTCCAACCTCAGGAAACAAAAGGGAAGCTTGGCGTGGTTGCTCTTGTAGATGTGACAAACGATTGGAGGTGTGGGTGGGAAACAGGAATGTTCTTTTTTGGCCATGGCCATGAGGTGATTTTACCTGCTTTGCTCAAGTGGAGCTCAAACAGATTATTCTCACAGCAGAGTGCATTCCCCTCACCCCCCAGTGTTACTATTTCAAAGGTGTTGCCTCTGTGGAAGAATTAATAAAGAATTAGCCTTATCAGAGATGTCTTTCACTGACAGTCAGTTAGGTGCCTGTCCTTGTGGATCTCAGGAGCTGGTTATTCACTCAACTTTCTGTGAGTTATTTATTTCTGAAGCTGCTGGTAGGGGGAAAGTGTCATGTTACCATCAGTATAAAATTTTTACTTGCATCTGAAAATTGTTTATATCATTCTAAGATTAATAGATTAAAAAATAAGGAATATTTGGTTACAAGTCACATTGTGCTTGCCAGTAACTGAGATCTGACTGCTTTCCACTTTCTCCTGTGTGCTGTGATGGCACTGAACTGAAAGGGGAAACTTTGAGAAGTTGTTTGTATGGGTTTTTTTCCAACCATAAAAAGTGAAAGGAGATTTGAATGCCATCTGATTTAAGCAGCAAAACTGTATTGAACCAATAAGACCAGTCTGCCTTGAGCTTGGAGCCCTGTCTCACCTCTGGAATCTGGCAGATGTTGCTCCCAGGAAAAGTGTCCTTGTGTCCCACCTCTGTGAGCAGGCACAGGGGACACTGAGCTGTTTGATAAAGCAGTTTTCAGCCAAATAGACTGCTGCAGTTGGATTCTCTAGCTGGCATTTACCACTCTGCTGTCTTATCATGAAGAGCTAATTCAACTCTTAATAAGCACAAGGTAATTCCTGGCAACAAGTGAACAATTTGTGCTGATAATTCAGTGTGTGAGTCATCTTTGTGTCTCTAAGAAGATTAGGATAGGGAAAGTGTTCTAATACAATCTAAAGATAAAAGGTTTTAAATTTTAATTTAAAAAAATTCTGTGAATGAGGTATAAAGTGATTACAGAAAATCTGTATGCAAATAATAGGTTGAATTTTGCAGAGAGTTAATTGTTCCAAAATAAAGAAATTTATATCTAGGACTCCTTTTCTTAAAAGATATTTTGAAGTTGAGTATTCCAGATGAATAATATTTTTTTCTAATAATGTAAACATTCAAGCACCCCTTACAGTTTATTTGCAAAAATTGTGATTGAAGTTTGGAATTGAGTTTTGTTTAGGTAGGCATTGTTGTGGTACTGGTAGAGTAGGGTTAGAAAGGCTTGACTTCATGGCATGATTGTGGTATTTTGATTTGTGGCCAAGCCATGACATCTATACTCCATTTGTTGCATTACAATAAAGAGGGAAATGGGATTTCAGGGACTGAGGTGTGTTTTAAAGTATTATATAAGGACCAAAAGTTAGAATTAAGCTAAACGGTGTGTTTTCCCCCTTGGCAGTAGGGAAGTTCTTATGCACCTCTGTGTTTAAATCAATTCTTACAAAAAAACTTTAGTTGATTGACTTAGAATTCTAATTATTTTTCTGCCAAGGAAATTGTTATTGGAATATCCTGGATATTACTTTTACAATTGTTCCTCAAATTGTTTTATGTGGTGGTTTATATATCTGGAGCTCCAGATTTCTTATGGAGTGACTTCCAGACCTGAGTCTGTGTTGAGATCCTGAGGAAAACTTGAAGAAAAGAACTTCTGCCTTTTGGTTCAGATCAGTCCTGTGTTACTACAACAACTCCGGAGGCATAAATTAAATCCTCTTGTCTTCCTTCTGTATACACAATGCTTTGAAAATGTAATTGCAGATTTTTTCACTGTCCAAGTTGCCACTTAATGCTTAAGTTTAGAAAAATGGTGCTTAAAAGCTTGCTTTGTCATTTTGTTCAAGTCTATCATATTACATAACCAATATAATATATATATATAAAAGAAATGTTCTAGAAAAAGTAATTCTAGGAGTTGGAAGTGGACATGGGTAGGATTGATTAAGTCTGAAACTGAGGTGTGCATGAAAAGACTTTACAAAAACACATTGACCATGAAGTTTGCAGATGTGTTACTGGTTGTGGAGTCTGTGTGGCTTGGGTGAAAACAGAACACATATCTAGGGATTTAAATGGGGATTTTCTTGGTTGGCTGGTGTTTGTTGTTGGTTTTTGGTTTGGGGATTTCTGTTGGTTTTCTTGTTGTTGTTACAGTTGGGGTTTTTATGTTAAAATAGAGTTCAGGGGTTTTGTAAAGTTGGTTTTGATAGTCTGTTAGCAACCACTTGGGCTGGTGAATTAACTTGGGCTGCCAAACTGGAGTACAAGGCAAAACAGAGTCCTGATTATTTGATTAAATTGAGACCTGTGAAAATTGGAATATCTGGTGGTCCTGTTGCCAACTTTTTCACCAGCAGCAAAGTCTCGTGCCTAATGGTGTGAACAAGGATAGAATGACAGTGGTGAAAGCTGTTGTATGTTCTGCCAATCTGATAAAAGTGCTTAGAGCTTTTTGCAGCAACCTCTATTTCAAGGAACCAGGATTCGGAGTGAACTCAAATGTATGAAATGTGAAAAGGATGGCCAGATACTTATTCAATATTCATCCATTTGGTCTTGATGTATATGACTGTTGAATCTGGCTAAAAAACTGAGTAGGCATAGCATGTGTGAGTTAACTGTTCAATGCATTTATTAGAAGTCAGGAGGAAGATGGACATTGTTTTTGAGTACTAAGCAAATCTGAAACTTGTGTTTGCTTTATGGTCATCTCTTCCTTTTCCACTTCCCCAAGCTCAGTTCTTCTGTCTGTCTGAATGTGTTGCCCTGTCATTATTCTATTTAATAATTGATTGAGGATGTTTTGAAGAAAAAGTATCAAGAGTTGAAACTATATAACAGTGTAGATGTAGTTTATAGCAGTGATTCAGTGCTTTTTTAATAGGTGGTGTCCTAGATTAATTTTCTTTCCTTATATTGTCATGATTTATGGAAACCCTTCTGCTGTGTGTGAGTCTTGTGAATCTCCAGGCAGAGTGTCATGGTTAACACTTTCAGTTTGATGAGGGTTTGAGGCAATCCATGTGTTCCATACAAGGTTGGAAAGCTCCTGTTTGAGAACTAGACAGGCAGCAGTCCTGCCATGGCAGGTTGCAGTTTGTGCTGTAGGTATTGAAATGCTCCCCCAGTTGGTATCAAAGGCTCAGAAAGTGTTTCTAGGTACTGATGTTCCTCTGGACATATCTAGATCCATTTTTGTGCTGATGAATGTGTCTTCTTTCAAGAGACTTTCTTAGGTTTTTTTTCTTATGTGTGTCAGTGCTGAAATGTTGAGTTAGGTGAAGCTGGCTTTCAGTCTCCCTCTAGGCAGAGACCATGCTGGACTCCTTTATTAGAGTGAGCTTTATTTAGAGTGGTGGTTAGGTTTCCTTTGAGAAGGAAGAATAGAATTCTGTGATGCAATGTTCCTGAGCCTGAATGGACTATCTTTTATGATAAGAGTAGCTGCAATCTGAAATTAGAGATTGTGTGTAGTAAAAAGGAGCACTGTTTCCATATGATGAATCATGCCTGATTTACAGGCTGTTTCAGGCCTTTAATTGATTAGCACAATCTAACATGTTTCAGTGTTACTGTCATTGCTTGTCTGAATACTAAGTAGTATGTGCCAGAAATGTTATTTATTGTAACAAGAGAATGTGTTCAGGTAGCTTGTTTACTTGCCTTTTGCTTTTCCAGGAGTTGTTTTGAGCTACTGCTTTCAATTCCTGAAAGTGAATTGCCACATGAGGTATGGTTAGGATTCCATCAATCCATTCAGGTAAGTGTTCTGAATTTCTTTTCTTGCAATTTACATATTTAAAAAAAAAAAAAAAAAAAGGCTGCAGTTGTATTCCTTCTCTTCTACACTTCCCCTGAGTTCCACTTGTCCTGCATTGCTGTTACCTAGGCAGCAAGAATTTATTTTTGAGCAGCAACGATCTAACTGCAGCAACCGAATTGGGAGTCTTTAGGCACAACAGCATATTTATAACTCCACGGTTGATGGCAACTTAAGCAAGGGAACCTTAGTAAGTCTTGATCAAATGATTTGTGTAAGAGACAGACTGAGTTAAATAAAGTGATTTTAACAGCTCTGAAGCATTGCTTTGATGATAAAAGAGCTTTTGTGGAGGTCTGAGGGGCAGGTTGGTGTCTGTGCCTGATTGGAGAGGGATGGAAGCAGTAGGACAGGTCTTTAGTCCAGGTGGTTCTTAGAAGTGTTTCTTTATGAAATAAAATATTCTTTATTTCAGCACCACCCATATTTCTTTATGGGTGGTGCTGAAATAAGCTCATACTACAACATTCCTACACTCAAATCAAGATTTTGAGTGTAGGAATGCAGACTGTGTAGGAAGAAGAGATGTTTTCTGAGTTTTAGTGTGCAGGTAGTACCCAGCTGTCTGCAAGAACTGCTGTTCCTCAGGACCTGAAGGACAGGAGTGGCACTGCTGTGTTCATATTGATGGGCCCTTCCAGCACCAGGGACTGCTCTGTTTCTGCTGTTACCTCTTCTGGCTTTATAACTGTGACTGCTGAAGTTGGAAGCTAATTTCAAGTTACAAGTTACTGAAGCCTTGGCAGGAAATATTTGGAAGTGAACTTAGACCTTGCAGCTGTCTTCACTGCAAGACCTTCTACCCCTTTGACTGGGGATTATATTTAAAAAAAAGGATTGGCTACTGCTGCATTAGCTCTGATGCTACTACTGAGCTTCTACTTTTGTTTTCCCTGCAGTCAAGGAAACAGGAGGTGTGAAGATGAACAAACCTGTCTCTTTAAACTGAGAGAAGCAGTCTAGCAGAGCTTTGTAGTCCTGCTGGTAGTGGAAGAGACTGAGATGGTCTGTGCTTGAGTGATTTCATGTGTAGAGAAACCTCCTTTTCCTGAAATACATGGAATATTTATTGTCATGGGAACCCTAGAAACAGCTGAGTGTGGTGTGTGCTTGGTAATAGAGACAAATACAGTAGGTGCAATTTAAATCCTATGGCCATAGCGGTAACAAGGATCTATCCTTTATTTTGAGTGCATAGCTCCTGTGACTCCCTTAGGGACTGTGACAGAGCACAGGGGATGTGGCAGCATTCCAGAGCCAGGTTTGAAGGTGTAGCAGTTCATTTTGGCAATGCCCAGCTGTGTTTGTGTTTGGCTGGTGGCCAAGGGCTGGGTCTGTGCTCCCAACTCCTTCATTGTGGGGATGCCACAGATAAAGGTGGTCAGCCACAACTTCATCTTTTGTGCTAGGGCTGATGCAACACGTTGAAACTTAGTGTTTCCAAAGTAGCTCTTTAATTTACTAATACAATCATTTAGGGTAAAGAGGAGTGGATCAGAATCTCAGAGTACCAGGTTGAAAGGACTTCAAGGATCATCTGGTCCAACCTTTCCTGGACAAAGACAGGGTTTAGACAAGGTAGCCCATCACCCTGCCCAGTTAAATCTTTAAATTGTCCAGTGCTGGAGAATGCACCACTTCCCTGGGGAGATTATTCCAGTGGCTGAATCTTCTCATTATGAAAAATTTTCCTTGGTTGTCCAATCAGAATTTCCCAGGAGTAACTTGTACCCATTACCCATGTCTTTTCCATGTGAGTTCTTGTAAAAAGGGAGTATCCATCAGTTTTTCTAGCTACCCATTAAGTACTGGAAGATGGTGGTAAGGTCTCCCCTAAGCCTTATGATCTTATCTTATACTAAAAGGCAAATATGTTTGTAACTGAGATGGCCTAGACCTGAAAGAAGATGTTCTCTCATATTCAGAGTATGGGAGGGCATATACAGTCTTTTTTTGATTATAGCAGAGTTACAGTGCAGCTCTAAAAATTGCTAATATTTAACTGGAGGGATCTGCAAGGAGAATTCTTGTCACCAAGTTTAGTAATTTCTGTTATGTAACAAATCTGTGCATTTCTAGGATTTTGAAAGGAGTGATTGAACTTTGATACTTCTGTCAACAGAGAACAGGTTTTTAGTCTGATGGGATGACTCTGTTTATGCTGAATATGTTGGAAGGGAGCTGTTAAATTCCAGTGGTAGAAGGATCTGATGTAGTAATATATACTTGGCTTTTGTAATGCCTCTTTGAAGCTACAGGTTTAGCACTCACCTAATGCTCCCCATAGTGAACTGATTAAACATGGTGGGATTCTGAAAACTTGCTGAAGAGGTTTGAGGAGTTTCACAAACAGGTGTTTCTAATAAGATTTTGAAGTAGTTCCCTGGCAGAAGTAGGAGAAGGAGAATGTTTGTACCTTGCCTTGGAGTACAGTAAGAACCCATTTGTCACCACAGGAGTCTGTGAGTCATATAAAGGGCAATACAGACCTTCAGACAGGAACCATTTGTAGGTTTAAAGCCTGTGTGTGACTGTTGATGTGCAAATCTCCAGGCAAACCCAGCAGGAAAGCACCACAGAATATTGTGTTAGCACATGCCTGAGACATGGATGTGAATGTGCTTATTGCTTTCCTACCAAAACAGACAAGTGTGGCTTCAGAGGACTGTAACTCCTAACGTGGGAGGTGTTTTTCAGATCTGCCTGCAGTAATTGTAATAACAATCTATGCAGGTAATGGGAGTCAGTGAAACTTCAAATAAATTTTCATCCCAAGGATGTGAAAGGTGAGTGAGGGCTTGCATTTCAAAGCATCAGGGTGTAGGGACTGTCCTAGACCTGAAAGTGGAGTGTCACTCATGTCCAGCTTATATACAAAATGCTGTCAAAATCTTTATTTGGTGTCTGAACCTGTTAGTTCTGGTGTCCTAAATTACAGCAGTTATGTCCTGCAGTCACCCCTGAGTCCAGTTTTCCTCATCCCTAAGCAAGATCAAAGGCAGCTGGGGAAAATGACAACAAGATATGAGATTGTATGGCAGGAGTGTCAGCATGAATTTATTCAATGACAGCAAGCAAAAAGATGCAGACACAAGTGAGGAAATGCTATAAAATATGAGTGAAAGGATTGAGGCAGAATTACAACGGGACTCTTGATACAAGTGAACTCTGTTAATCTGGGGGAGGGACTCAGTGGAGAAATACTGTGTGGATTGATAAAATCTGCTCAGGTGGAGGAGATAAAACCATGCACTCAAAGATGTCTTTAGTGGGAGTAGAGGTGTGTTGTTCTGGGTATTGAATGTGGGTTGTGGAAGAGGGTTCCCTTCAAGCCTTACAAAGAGCATCAGTGCTTTATATAAAAAAAAAAATCTGTGAGCTGAGAGTGAGCATAAGCCAAAAACTTTGGTGGAGCTATAGTAGATGCTGATCACTCTAAACTGCCAGGAGTGAAAAATCCTGTCTTCAGTAAACTGTTTCAAGGCTTGTTTCTTCTTTTGAACTTTGTCCATAGGCTCTTACTGTATTATTCTTTCCTGACTTCATCTAGAATGAAATGTTTTATGTCCTGCTCTTTAGAACCTGTTTATGATGTTGTCCTAACTTAATGAGATCTGTAGATGTGAATGTTGCATTAAGTTTCTTCAAAGACTTCTGATGTATTCATAAGAGATTTTTGCATATATTCCCATTAATATTTGCTTTATATTCTTCAGCAGGTCCAGTATGGTTTAGCTAAGCACTGTAGTGGAAGGGGAGTGTACTGACAGAGATTAATTACTTATGCCACACATGTTGGTGAATTTTATATTTGTTATTTTGGTATTAATATGCTGAATCTCAAACACAGTGATGGTTCAGCAATCTGTTTCCTTATATCAAAAGCCCTTTCTTTGTCACCTTCTTAGGTCTTCAGCCCTTGATACAGAGGTGCTGAAATGTGATTGATCCCCATAACTGGGCTGGGCTCTGCTGGCTCTGCACTGCATCCTGAGGCCCTGAGATTAGAGGAGAGCTGCTGTTGGGAAGACATTGTTTATGTTGGATGTCTGGATTGTTGAATATCATAATCTCAGGGACAGGGGTATTTTCAGTACCTCAACCTTTGTCCAGGCTGTATGATTTTTAAAACTGGTTTTTATCAGCCGTGTCATTCCAGTAGTGATGGCAGATAAGTGGGTTCCTCTGGCTGTTCCTGGTTGTTTTGATTGGTAGTTCCAGCCCTTTCTAGGGCATAACACCTGTGCTGAATGTCTTTGCACAGCTCAGTAAAGCTCATCGAATTCAGTCTTCCAGGTGGAGTTTGAACATATAGGCTCTTAAATGCTGATGGTTTTTTGGAGTCAATCTTTGATCTGATCTATACTTGAGACTGAGAGAGGTTAATGCTGTGACATCAGTGTGAGGGGAGGGAATGCATCGGGGATGCTCTGCCAACCTGTTGTGTTGAAAAAATTTAGTCCTGTGTGACATGTAGTTGGGAAAAACCTAAAGTAGAGGTTGTTAAAATGGGCTTCTATTGATTTTATATTTTTAGGTAAGATCAAGTATCTCTTCTACCTGCACACCTGTAGCTGTTTTCTTAATCATCCTCAAGACTGAAGATAAAATAATATACACATAACATAGATTTCCCATAGGAAGTCACTGCCAATTACAGAAACCAGGGTGTGGTCAGGTATTTCATGGATGCAAATTTAGATCAGTTTGTTGTTTTCCAGTGATGTTTTTAAAATTGTCCCGAGGCTACAACTTGAGCATCTTTTGGCAGTAGCATTGTGTGTCATTCACCTGGCTGGTTCTATTGGCATGCAGTGTGAAGTGGGGCATTGATCATGCTTTAGTTTTAAAAAGCAAAACAAAACAAACCCTCCAGTTCTTCCCTGGGGGTCTTTGTGGTGGGTTTTGTTCGCTATTCCAGCTTGCACTGGAAGCAAAGACTGAGGAGGAACAGCTGTGAATCTAAGTGTTGCTTAAGTGATGTTCTCAAATGCTCAAACACAGCCTGCAGCCTTTGTGTGTTAGTTAATCTCTCAGTGCTGTTAGCCAAGAGCAGTTTGAGCTCTGGTCAAGAGCATGTTAAGTCCCTTTGCATCTTTAGGGTCCAGCTGTGACACTCCAAAATTCCTTTTAACCTTGTGAGAAGCATTTCAGGCTCAAGACGAGAAATCAGTCACTGCAAGGATCCTACTTGTCTGTCTTTGTATCTGCCAATTAGCGCCAACACCTGATTTTTGAGGTGGTCTCACCAATAACTCATTCACTACTTTTACTTCCTTTATAATCATTTTTAGAAGTAGCACGGTCTTTAATGATTTCAGTCAGCAGGTTGCTATGAGCTAACAGCTGGAACACAGTTATCTAAAAATAAAATCAACTTTGGGGCAATATCTACTGAAAATCTTTGATGCTGCTAAGGATTGTTCAAATTGTCAAAACTGCTTGATTGTTGCATTCAGCTATGAGACTTCTAATTTTATGGTCCTTAGAAGGTGGAAGTCTGCACTATAATTCTGCATTTGGAAAGAACTCCTAATGTGTGCTTTTTGCTCACTTCTGATGTTGGAAAAATACTCATGTAGGGCAGAAACGCTGACTTCCACAAAGTGTGCTTGCAGACATAGTTTGAAATTTCAGTGTGTTGAATCTGCAGCTCTCTGAAGGTTTCTGTGGTGGCAGAGTCATGAGTTTGCTGGAAGAAAGCTCAGTTACCTGATCCACCTCTTCACTCAGAGTAAGGTTTTCTTAAATCAGGTTGCTTAGGGTCCTGCTCCACCAAATGTTGTCTTTAAGAAATGGAAAATGCACAAACTTTCAAAATGAGTATTTACATATCGAAACACTTCCTGCACACACACTGACAGAATTTCTTTTCGTGTGCCTCCCTTGCTAGACAGCTCCAACACCTTCTGACAATATAGAGAAGATAAAGACAGCTCTAAGATTTTCCTTTTCACCCTCTCTTCTGCAGGTGGTGGACTTTGCTGGATGTGCATCGCTGTGGCAAATGAATTGTACAGGAGAGTTGCAGACTAGGTGTTTTACTGCAGTGGGATTTCAGAAGTGTCAAATGGGAATAAACACTTCAGGAATCTCTTGCTTATGCTCTGTTTGAGACTGTTCAGCATAGCTAGCCTTGTTTGCAGTAAGAGCTCACAGCTGACCTAACTTAAATTACAGACACTAGAGACTTGTGGTGCCAAACTGGAACTTAGCCAGCTGTTCTTAGTCACTGACCTGTTCTGGTTCTTGAGGCTGTACCATGTGCAGCACTTTGATTTGCCTGTGCTGAGCTTCACTGAACCCCTGTCAGTGAAGTTCTGCAGCCTGTTGAATGTCCTAGTGGCTGCCTGCCCAACAGTGTCAGCTGCTCTCCTGCTTCTCTATAACCTGTGGGCTGGCAGATAATGAATGTGCTTTATCCCATTCTTCAGACAATAAATGTGTTAAAAATACCAGCTCACTGTTGGTCCTGGGAGACAGCTGCCAACTGGGTTCTGTACAGTTTGTTACAAGCCTTTTAAGGCTGGCTATTGAGCTGGGGTGGTTTTTTTACCTGTATTTTGTCCACTTTTCCTTATTTTAACAGTTTGGTTTTCAAGATACTGTGGGTAATTGTCAGAAGTCTTGCCAAGTATGACTAATGTCATCTGTAGCTTGTCAGCACAGAAGGTAGTCAGATTAGTGGATGTAATTTCCAGGAGAATTTGTCCCATGTTCTGTCTGGGGTCAGGCTGTGCTGACTGGCCTGTAGTTCTCCAGGGTTTCTTACTCTTGGTGATTTCTTCAAGCCAAACCTTTCTCCAGTGACTGTGACCTTACAGAGCCTGGTACAGGACTTGCAGTGACATCCATAATCACCATGACACTCTTGGTTTCTGTTTGATACCAAGGATTATAACATTATTAGGATCTCCTCTGTTGTGCTGATTCGTGCCTCTTCCCACCTCCAGCTCTGCCACTGTTGACAGGGACCTGGAGTTCCAGAGTGCAGACCTTGACAGGAAAACTCAAGGCAAAATTACAGAGCCTCTCCAGTGTCTTCTGTTACTCAGTGTCCTGTTGAGCTGTTCTCAAGCTTTCTTTAGTCTTTCTTTTCTGAACCAAGTGAAAAAAGCCAGAGTTCCACAAGTCTGTCAGCTTGGCCCTTAGAGCTTTGTATTTCCTCAGTGTGGTGTGGTTTGTGTCCAGGTGTGCAGGCAGCAAGTGATGACAGTCTGAGAACAAGCCTTGACAGCTTCTCTGCAATATCACACATCCAAGTTCCTGTCAAGCACCAAACCTTACAAGATGTGGAGGCTGGTTAGCAGCTGAAGGTTGTGAACACTTAGGGCTTTACAATGGTAACTGATAGCTTGCTTTGTTTCCTGTCTCCTTTCCCCTCTGGCCTATTACATTAAAGGCTGATTATAGCTGGAAATCCTGTTTATTTAAAGGTGAGCCAGTACATGATGTTACTTTAATGTCATGACTAGTGTAGGAAGATTAGTCTAGCTCTGGAGTACAGTAACGTCCATTTCTGGCATCAGGGGTACATTTGGTGCTACCTGATCAGCTTGCACAGAGAATATGTTCTACTTTTTCTTGACATCCCTATGCTGCTTCTGAGATCTGCAGATCCTTAACACCTTGTGCTGCAGAACACCACCCAGTGCTCTTGCTCTCCCTCTAAAAGTTCATCATTCATTATGTGCTAGATAAGCAAGCATTAAGTTGTCTGCTATAATGAGCTTCAGGAGATTATACACATCTTTTTGTGGTGCTCTTTGAATTGTTGGGTCTTCACTTGGTATTTGCTGGGAATGATTTTCTTCTAACCTTGCCTGTATTCTCACTGAATGAAAGAAAGCCCCAGAGTTATGCACAGACTCTCTAAAGAGGTTCATACACATAATTCTCTATTGTAGAGACTGACAGACTGTCCAAAGAACAAATGGATCTGTATAAACTTGCCACTGGTCATAGACTTCAGTGGTGCTCTAATACTTGGTTTTATTACATACAATACACAAATACACTGTGGGATACTTGGGTTACTCCCCATGTAATCAGGGAGTGAGAAGAACCCTGTGATGGCTGTGCTTTATTTTAATTTAGGATTTACTAAGTGATAGGATGGTTTCATAGGTGTTTAAGAAACTTGAGAGAGTTGTGCATCAATGTAAGTGAACCCTTTACTGTAAGAATGTAGTTTTTCTATCATTAGTCTTTTACTGTGAATAAAGCCTCACTCCTCAGTGGGGAGATGCTTTGCCTGGATCTCAGCGTAAATGCACTGGACACAGATCAGTTTCTAAAAAATTTGCATCTTCATTTCCAGTAGAAGGATGTTTTCATCTTAATGATGCAATCTCCCATGGCATTCTTAAAGCAGTGACTGATGGCTTTCATGATTCTCAAAGTGAATTGACTGGCTCATCTGTAGTGTTAACACTAAATGTACAATTTTAGATTCTTACCATTTTGTTACTCATTTTGAAAACTAATCTTCTGAGTTTTTGAGTAGCATTATATGCTTTGATACAGAATCATCCTTTGTCTTTTATACAATTCTTTTTATTTTTTTATATATATACACATGTACATAGAGAAGCATAAAAATTACAGAAGAGTTACAGCTGCAGAATAGACTTTTTGATTTAAACCATTTCAGTCAACTCAGTGGCCTGAAATTGCAAAGTTTTGCAGTAGAATTAGAGAAGTGAAAGGACATTGGACTATTAAAATCCCAATGCAAACTTGTCAAAGCAGTAATGACTGAGAGGATTAATGTGAAAGTATCATAATGTAGTGAAATATTAGGATAGATAATGTAAAATTAAATTGGCTTAATTTTTAGCTAAGATTTTTAATGACTTTTTTTTTTTTTACATTTTATAGGATTCACATGACGCTTTACTGGAATTTGGGAATAACAACCTCCAAATATTGGTGGATATCACAAGGGAAGGGGTATGGAAAAATCCAGTTCTTCTTAAAATTCTGTCCCAGCAACCAGTAGAAACTGAGGAAGGTAAGAGTGTGTTTTTAGAGATGATGTGTGGTTGTTCAGAAATTACTTGGGGCGGTTTTGGTGGGTTGTATTTACAATATTGTGGTGTAACTTAAATTATCTTTCACTGCAAGTGTTTTGGGTGAGGAGTCTCTTATTGGTACTTTTTGGTCCTGGATTAAGAGAGCTCTTAAGATATGTGTGGAGTTTGGAGCTGCACTGCCCTTTTGGCTAAAGGGTTTGGAAGAGGGAAGGGTTGCAGGGTATCTGCACTGATTTTTGTGTCTGCAAGCTGTTTTAGTCTTGAGAGTTTTGATAGAACACTGTGACAGAACACATAACAGCAGGAGATGGGGAAGAGAAGGAACAAGTCTGCTCATGGACTTGTATGGAAATGTAACAGATTTAGGACTGAATACAAAATTAGGCTCTCTGAGGGAAAACAACTTTTCTCATTTTGCTGTCTATTCCTTAGGTTTTGTTCCTTTTTCAGGAGAAGAGGAAACTTTCCACTTTAGAGTAAAGCTAAGTGCTAAGATAGATGTCTGACTGGTGACTCATTTCTGAATTTTGCTCCTACCAGCATCACTTACATTTGCATGACAGAGGAGCTCAGTTTGTCATTTGCCTCCTTTGCAAAGTTCACTACACACTCCCTTTGGTGTGAAGGAATTGGCCCGAGGGCACAGACCTGCCACCCTTGGGGAGGATGTACTTACTGACTGCTCTCAAAAACTGCCATTTGAGACCCTCTTGTGCATATTGGCAAAGCTTCCACCTCCATCAAAGTTTCTCTCATTTGTGCTGGAAGATAAAAAGTGCGACTGTTAAACTGGAAGTGTTTTGTTTGGCTGACTGCAGGTAGTCTTAAAATACTTCCCATGTCTTGACTAGCTGGCTCTGACATGTTAGTAAAGCTTCATTTAACCAGTTGCCAAGTGCATGTCTAGCTGTGTAAACAAGAGGAATTTGAATAATTCTTAGAGGAGGTAAAAAGAGGGATTTTTTTTTTCTAGTATGTGTTTTATTCCTCTTATGAACCTGAAAAAAAGAAATATTCTATGAGCCAAGAGGTGTAGAAATAGGGACTTAGAGAATTGCTTGTGGGCACTAAAGCCCATTCTTGCTAAGCCCATGAATACACTTGTGGAGGTGACTGATCTAAACCAGGTCTCTGGGGGTTTTCCCTCCACACTGATCTCTGGCCATTGTGTTGTGGTAGCCCTCTCTTCCATCAAATATCCACATTGAAGCACTGTTAGCATTTCTCCATAAATATTCAAGCACAGTGTCGTACAGATGCAATTTTTAAGGAAGAGAGGAGGCTTGTTTCCTAGCAACTGGAGATCTTCCTGCAGGCTGCCTCTTGGTCAGACAGTTCTTTTTGCTTTTTCCTGAAGTTCCTTTAACGTGGAGTGTCAGCTGCATTGAGAGTTTAATGCTCAGAGGTTTTTCCTATGAAAACCAGAAACCATTACCATAGACTTCAATCTTAAAATGATTCTCTAATGGACCACTGACTCCTGCAGAATACAAGTAGGTTTCAGTACAGGCCTGGGGTGTTACCTGGCACCTGTAATAGTTTTCTGTTCAGGTGCACATTGTGAGTTTTCTGCCAACTAGTGTAGTGTCTGTTAGAGCACACTGGTGTTTGTTTGGGCAATATTATAAAGGCAGAAAGTGTGAAAACTTTCCTGTTCTGTGTTATGTGCAGTCCTCTGTTTTAGAAATTTATATACCATTGTTTCTTAACTACCCATCTTGCATAGTAAGAATAAGACGCTAAAGTCGTGGAAGAGCTATTGCATAGAAATATTTTCTTAAGTTGTTAGTCTAAAGCAAGCATTGCTTTTTGACTAAGCCAGAGTTTCTTTCTGGCACCAGAGGTAACTGGTTGACTACAGTTGCTGCAGAACACAATTCTAGTATGTGTTTTATCAGAATATCTCCTGCATTTCCATGATTTCTTCTACAGTTGATCAGCCACTTTGTTCCTTGGTTCATATGCATTACTACATGTAGTATAAGAATGTGTTGAACCATCTCTCTTAATTCACAAGAGTCTTTTGAATGATGTGCAGATCTGGAGACTCATCTCAGGGCTTTGTATAGATGTTTATGTTAAGCTGGAAATAGCAGCACAGCTATTTTGAAGCATATGATTTCATCATGTTGGTTTTGCACAGCCTGTTTTTTGGTAGTGGGAGGGCCATGGAGGTGCCATCTGTGAGAAGCTGCTGGAAGCTTCCACCATGTCCAGCAGAGCCAGTCCCTGATGGCTCTGAAGGTGGACATGCTGCTGGCCAAGGCTGGGCCAGTTAGAGGTGATGGTGATGCCCCTGTGGTAACAGATTGAAGAGGACAATGAAAACAAAGTGGGGGCAGTTTGAATTCCAGCTAGAGAAGAGGAGGAGGTGGGAACGAGTCAGGGAAACAAGGTGGAAACACCGAAGTCAGGGGAGGAGGTGCTCTGGGTGCCACAGCTCAGGTTCCAATGCAGGCTGTGGTGAGACCATGGTGAGGCACCTCATGGTGAGGGATCCATGGGGGATGCAGAGATCCCCCCACAGCCCCTGGGGATCCATGGGGGATGCAGAGATCCCCCCACAGCCCCTGGGGATCCACAGGGGATGCAGAGATCCCCCCACAGCCCCTGGGGATCCACAGGGGATGCAGAGACCCCCCCACAGGCCCTGGGGATCCACGGGGGATGCAAAGATCCACCCACAGCCCCTGGGGATCCACGGGGGATGCAAAGATCCACCCACAGCCCATGGGGAGGTGCCCACACTGGAGCAGGTGGATGGATCCCTGGAGGGGGCTGTGATCCATTGGGAGACCTAGTGGAGAGAGAGGTCCCTGCAGGACTGCACCCCATGGAAGAGTGACCCACCCTGCAGCAGTTTTGGGAAGATTTATTTGCCCATGGGAGGGACTCATTCTGCAGCAGTTCTGGCAGGACTGCTGGTCGTGAGGTTGGACCCACGCTGGAGAAGTTCATGGAGAACTGTTTACCTTGGGGGGGACTCCATGGTCTCACAGGGAAAATACTTCTCTCCCTGAGGAGCAGAAGGAAAACCTTGGGTGATGAACTGACCCAAACCCCCCTGCCCTGAATCCCTGTGTGAAGTCAGTGTGAAGGAGGGAGGGGCTGGGGGAAGAAAAGGTGGTTTTGAGGGCTTATTTTACTTCTCATTATCCTCCTCTGATTCTGTTAATAATAAACTCACTCTGTACCTCTAAGTTGAGCTTGTTTTGCCCTTGGAGTGTTTTCTCCAGGTCCTTATCTCAGCTCATGAAGCCCTCATTAAATTTTTCTCTCCTCTGCCCAGCTGTAGCAGGGGAGTGAGAGTGAGCACCTTTCTTTGGTGCCTGGTGTTTGGCCAGTGTCAAACCACAACAATCAGCCAAGGCAAAGTACATGAACTTTATCAAAGCTTTTGATGCTGTTTCTCACAGCATCCCTGGATTAAATGTCCAGGACAGCTTGATAAATCCATTTTAGGTTGGATGAAAAATGAGCTGATAGTTGAGGTGCAAAGAGTTACAGTTATGTCAGGCTGGTGAGCAGTCAGTGGTGGAGTTTTTAATGTCTTCATAAATGATGTTGGTGCAGAAGTTGAATGTACATGAAATAAATTTGCTGATGATAATATGTTAGGATCTGTGATCTCCTTTGAGAGCAGAGGCCTTAGAGAGAGATCCAGATAGACCAGAGAGCTGGGCAGTCACCAACCATTTGAACTTTAAATGAATTCTCCACCTGGGACATGGTAATCCTGGTTATATGGACAAACTAGGAAATGGAGAGCAGCCCTGTGGAAGCAGATCTGGAGGATTTGGGTTGATGGCAACTTGAATATGAGAAAGCCAGAATATGTGCCCTGGCAGCCAGAGGGGCCAGCTCTAGCCGTGTCCTGGGCTGCATCAGGCCCAGCATGGCCAGCCAGAGGGGGAGGTCACTGCCCAGCTCTTTTCTGTGCTGAGGTGGCTTCACCTTGAGTCCTGTTTTGGGTTGAGCAGTTTTGGGTGCTTCAGTGCAGAAAGGACACCAGACTTCAGTTAAACTACTGGTGTGATCAGTGTCCTTGAGCCATTGCTGTGATACACATTTTAATCTTAATGGTGCTGTCTTTTGGGAGGGGGTGGCAGAGTGGGGGGGGTCTGTTTTCTGTAGCCCAGCATTCTCTTCCTGCAGAGTTTGGGAGAAGAGAATCCATTGCTGTCACTTGAAATCGTGCCTAGTTTCCTCAGAGCACTGTCCATACCCAAATTTGTAAAGGAGTGTGAATGCAGTGAGACAATTTCATTGAAGTGTCACCTGTAAATTGGTCTATTCTCAAAGGATTTTTTCTTTTCCTAGCTAATAAATTGATTACACGAGAAGGGCCTTCCTTTCTGCAGATGCGAATAAAACACTTGATGAAGTCAAACTGCATCCCCCAAGCCACTTTCTTGTCAAAATTGTGTGCAGATTCTCCAGAAATTGCAAATGTTTCATCTTTTCGCCAAGCCTACATCACATGTGTGTGTTCAATGCTGCCTAATGAAGACTCCATTAAGGAGGTTAGTAACCTATAGTCCCTTTTTAATATACATTTATGAAGCACTTGAGAATTTATTTTTGTAATACTAAGAACTGAAGAGTGAAACTGTTGCTGCAGAGTTCCATAAGAGGAATAATCTATTGCAGACTGCAGTAGGAAAGAAAATTTGTGTGAGCTCCTGCTGTGGATAAGTATGTATGTATGTATGCTTGATTAGATGTGTTGGAAAGCTTAAAAATTATAACTTCAGTTCCAATAAAAATCTAAATATAATTGGAAAGCTGTCTTTTGTGACTCAAACTCTGGTACCAGAGCAATTACTTTTATCTAGTCATTGTGACCTAAGGAAAAAAAAAATCACAAAGCAAACAAAACACACTTCAGAGTTGTTTTGTCTGAACTCTGAACTTGTTTTTAGCACTCTTCCTGTTACATAAGAATCATAACAATGATTTGTGTTCACACATAACTGCTGTAACACAACTGACTCTTGCCTTCACATACCTGTTATGGGATCAGTCTCACTTGTGTCCACCTGGTGTAGTTTTAAATGGGACACTTGGACATTTTAAGTAAGCCTCAGTGAGACTGGGGGAAGCTTGAGATCCTATTAAAAAATAATTTTTATGTCTGCACTTCCTGCAGGAGTGGCAGAGTGATCATGTTGTACATACAAACTATTTCAAAACCCCTTCCTTTAAAAATACTCCGTGTGAAAAGTAAATATTTGGATAGGTGTCTCTTCAGTCTGCACTTTGAGCCAGATTGCCCTTAGTGTGCTGTAGTAAGGGAGAATGTATTTAACAGCTCACAGCAGACATGAGCTGTGCATTGAAAGCTTTGGGGTTGATGGGTGGCTTTACAGCATTTTCTCTGATTGCCTTGGCTGATAATGAGGAATGGTGGAGAAATCACATTGAATTCTGTTCCCTTTTCAGTTTCATTTCAGGGTTGTGAAGTGTAGCTGTAGCTGTTTTACCTTGATACTCAGAATAGCTTTTTCTTGCCAGTCAATTATAAAAGTTGGAACACAGATTGATGAATTGAATCAAGTTAATTGTTTAATTAAACTTTTTTGTGGGAAAACAAAGCCACAAAGCATCAAAGCAGTGTCTTAAAGCAGTACAGTTTATTGACTTAACTGGACCTGTGGCCAAAAGTGTGGAAGTATAAAGTCAGTGGTGTTTCAATGCCAGAAAGTTAACTTTAATAACTGGCAGTATGAAGGTTTGCATGGCATGTTTCTCTGCATGCTTCAGCACAGTGTTGTGTAGTTGGCATTCTCACAGAATTGCTGAAGTCCAGCACTTCTAAAAGACTTTGGTTTACACCTTTGTTTTAAAATGCAAGAAATGTGTTGTATCACCATATTACCTATGATCTTCCTCAGAAAGTTGTCAGGTCTAATGAGAAGTGGGAAAAAGGGATGGGAAAAGGTGAGAAATTAAAAATTAAGAGTTCAAAGAATGGCATCTGTTGAGGAATGATAGATGGCAATAACCAAAACCCCACTGGGGGAAGAGGGAATACTGTAAGGAAGGGGGAAACTGTAATAAAAGGAACAAAAGTTAAGTGAAATTTGAAGTTCAGAGTAGGATGGGGTAGGTAGAGGAATAGGGCTTGGCTAAGAAAGTAAATATTACAGACAGCTTGAATAGGAATGAAGCTGAATGAAGACAGCCTGGGGGGGATTGAGGAAAAAGAATTTGTTTTGGAAGATTAGACAATGTGTGGTCATCCCTTTCTGAAATGAAATCAATTATCATTGACCAAGTTTGAGATAAGTAGGACTTGAAACCAATTTTCTTGTTGCTTACTCAGTAGTTAGTGTCCTGAATGTGAATGAGTTTGTCCAAAAAGAATCAAATTTCTGTGGGAGGAGAAGAGCTCTGATGTTTTGTGTAGCTGTAGGTCACTCTGAGTGACCAAACATTCTGACATGGAGCAGCTGGAGCTGCTGCTGCTCCTGCTGGTCCAGCACACAACAGGAGTTCTGTTGTTGTTACAGCCTAAGTCTGATTGAGGAGTAACTGATGGCTGTTAAAAATCTGAGATTTATAATTCTGTAGCTTCAGAAACCCTGGTAAGAAGGTTTGAGTGTTGTAGTTTTTCCATCAGTGGTGGTGGAGTTCAGTGATTGTTGTTTCAATGGAGCTGGTGATGAACATGCTCTCTGTCAGGTCATGTCTGGCTGAGCAGCTCACAGGTAGCCTTCTGATCTGTGAAGGGAAAATGTCCCAAACTTACATGAACTGACAATTTTTGTTTTCCTAAACCCCAAGACTTGGAAGATCAGACTTTCATCAAACTGCTGCAGGCAGCCTCTGCATTACTTAAGAATATTTGCTGTAGTATGGAGGAGATGGCAGTGTATAATTGTAGAAATCATCAAAGACAAAAGTTTGTGTCACTTTAAATTTAAATTTTAGCTTTTTAAATTTGCTTTATAAAATATACTGATGGAAATTGTTACCTATAAAGAATAGAAATAGTTGAGTGGAGAGAGGTGGTGGAATACTGTGAGTAGGCTGGAGTTGCCCAGCTGGTAGACCGAGACATCCCACCAAGCTGCAAGGCCTGTGTAGCTGTAGGTACCAGAGGTTGATGGTGACCTAAGAAAGGTGCTGCTGGCCAGGAATGCTGGGGGAGATGGCCTGGAGCAGTGTCCTGCACCTACAGGAGCCCCTTTCTGTCCTGGGCAGTGATCAGCATCTCCACAATCCTGTCCTGTGGCCATTGGGATGGGCTCACCTCTCAACCCTCCCCAGCCTGCTGGAGGTGGCTCTTGATTTACAGATACTGCGTGGGCTTCTTATCTTTGTCTGTTCCCTTAGACAGCAAAACACTGTCACCTAAATCATTTTCTGAGGTTTCTCTCTTGCCAAGGGTGAGCCAGTGACAACTCCCTCGCTCCATGGCCTCTTCTCCCCCTCACCCAAAAATCTGCTGTATTTTACTTTACCAAATGCAAAACTGACACATCTGCAGTTTGTGCATTGCTCTGGAAATGTCTGCTGCAAGAGGTCAGTTCTGGGTCTCAAGTTGAACTCCAAAAGTCAGTGCACCCTAGAAAATGTTGGCAATGCTGAATTAATTCCAGTGTCAAGCCTGAATGGGAAACTGGGTTAATATCCCTTCTGCTAAATGAGATTACTGCAAAAAATAGTTTAACTTCCTGTTGTTTGTTCTCTGTCATTGTTATTCATGATGAACAAGAAGTTGGAAATGTTTCTAGTATCAACAGCTGTTTGAAGTATATATTGCTAGAACACAGTCTGCTCTGTGAGGTGGAATAGATCCAGTGGAAAAATGTATTTAAACCTAGTGTTGTGTTAATAGTAAACACTCTTCATATTTAGTGTTTGTGGCTTATATCCAAGCTGGCACCCTGGTTTGGTACACAGATATTTACTACCTCAAGCAGACATTCCCGAACTTCCTTGGGGTTTGTCTCCTTGTCATGGTTTAACCCTAACTAGACCCAGGCCCCTCGTAGCTGCTCAACTTCCCTACCAAAGGTACCAGGGGCAGAAGTGGAAGGGTAAGAGTGAGAAAACTTGTAGGTAGAGGTAAAGATAATATAAGAGGTGAAGCAGAAGCCATGCACACAAGCAAAGCAACACCAGGAATTAATTCATTGCTACCCATGGGCAGGCAACTCCAGGAGAGCAAGGCACAATAATACATAATGGAGACTTGAGAAGACAAACTCTCAACACGTTCCCCTTCCTCCTTCTTCCCCTTACTGTGTGTAATGAGCATGATGTCCTGGTCTGGAAAATCCCTGTGCACTCCCAGCTTCCTCTGCTCTGTGTAAGGACTGCTGAGCAATAACAAAAACATCTCTGTGTTATCAACCTTGCGTCCAGCAGAAATGCCAAACACAGCCCCATACCAGACATGAGAAAGAAAATTAACTCTACTCCAGCCAAAATCAGCACACTCCTCTAAACACTTCAGTTTTTATCATCATGCTTTGAAATGTGGTGGTTCAGAATCAGCACCTGGGGATGAAGAGAACAAAAGACTGGTTTTTCACAACTCTTGATCTTTTTCGACCTGGGTTCTAATTTTCAAAAGTAACATAAGAATCTCTGTAAATGCAGAGACAGAATGGGAGATTTTAGGTAGATTATTGCCTGCGTGGAAGTATTTAGCTAAGCTGCCCAAAATGGAAGGTTGTCCCAGAGAAAACTAATATTGAGAAAGGATCAGAACTAACAAGTGAACTTCTCATACCATTTTGTAGCTGAAAAGTGTGGCATGATCTCTGGGTAGGGAAGACATAATGTTTTGTTTGTGAGACTTTGATACAGTAAATATGCATTCTTTGTAAACATTCTGAGAATAAAGTGCCTTTTCTTTTTAATTTTCTTTAAGATTGCAAAGGTGGATTGCAAAGAGGTACTAGACATCATATGTAATCTGGAATCTGAGGGACAAGAAAACACTGCATTTATTCTTTGTACAACATATCTTACCCATCAGCTTCAAACAGCAAATGTTTATTGCTCTTGGTAAGTACAAGCTGCTTCTGCCAACTGTTCTTCAATGGCTAGAATTGGGTGAATATAGTACAAAACTATGTAGAGAAGGTGGATTTATCCTTTACTTGAGAAGTGCATTAGACTGAAGCACTTCCTAGATAACTACTTACTTCATCACAAGTTGCTATGCTAATAGAAAAGTTAGACATAAGTCATGTTTAAACAATTTTAGACTGAAACAGCACTCACACTTTGTGCTGGCAGAACAACAGCAAGTGACAGGTCGTATCCTTATGTGGCTGTGCTGCTTTGGGTATAATAAACTGCTCAATAGAATGGCTCTGTGCTCTCATGGTGTGAGTGGAAAAGCACATAACAGCACAGAGATCACAGACAGCCTTCAGCTTACAGATCCTTTCCATGATGCTTTGCAAAGGGTGATTCTGTAAGAAGTGATTCTGTTCCCTTTAGTGGCAGCCACATCACCTGGCTGCAGGTGTCAGCAGCTGAGCTGCTTCTTATTGGGAGAGAAGTGGCAACTTTCCATTATAATTCATCTTAGCCATTTTAAATTTCTATGCGAGAGGTAAAGACTCTGGAAGTGTGGGACTGGGTTTTTTTTGTCTAGAAAGGAAATCTGTGCAGGCGTAGATGAGTGCATTAAGTGAGATGAATCCCAGTGCCAGTGTCTTTCCTCAGTGAGTATCAGGAGATACTCTGGGTTTTGATCTGTTCTCTTCAGTGTCACTTGGAGATCAGGACATAATTCAAGTGTGTGCTGTCCTTGAATAACACTTGAATTTTTCTTGGCATCAGCTCTGAACTGAGACACTGTGACTGCACAAATTGTGTGTATCTGCAACGTTCTTACATTTCTGCTTTCAACTCTTTGCAGGGAACTGACACTTTTCTGGAGCAAACTGCAGAGAAGAATAGATCCTTCCTTAGACTCCTTTTTGGAGAGATGTCGTCAGTTTGGCATCATTGCTAAGACACTACAGCACCTATTTTTCTTGATAAGAGTCATACAATCTGAAGTAAGTAAGATACAGTCCTGAGTCTTTGGACACAGCTAGAGCTGTTGACACGAATTTATTATTTTCTTAATAATTCTGTTGAACTGAAAAAAAAAGTATAGCTTATTTCATTATTCATACTTTCTGATTAAGTGCCTAATAAGATACTGATTAAACTCTTATGTTTTCTTTTAACAGGCAGAGGAAGCAGGACTTGCTGTGTCTGTGTTGTTGTGTGTGAGAGCCCTCCAGATCAGGTCCAACGGAAGCGATGAGATGAAGACATCAGTGTGTAAAACAATTGCATGCCTTTTACCAGAAGACCTTGAAGTTAGAAGAGCCTGTCAACTCACAGAATTCTTACTGGAGCCAACTCTGAGTGGATTTAATGCGTTGGAAGAGCTCTATATGCAGCCAGACCAAAAATTTGATGAAGAAAACGCGCTGGTTCCAAATTCACTCCGCTGTGAACTGCTGTTGGCTTTGAAGGCATATTGGCCATTTGATCCTGAATTTTGGGACTGGAAGACTTTAAAGAGGCATTGTCATAAACTATTAGGGAAGGTAGCTTCTGATTCTGAGGATGATGCAGGTTGCCATATGTCACTCAATGAAACCGACATGTTAGAAAATTTCTTTAGTGACTATGATGAGAACACAAAAGAACACAAATACTATGATGGGAAAGACATGATGAGTCACCCTAAGGAAAAATCAAGAGTAAAGAAACCAATTGGTTCTTCAGAAAGATACCAGAGATGGCTTCAATACAAGTTTTTTTGTGTGCTCTGCAAAAGGGAGTGTATAGAGGCCAGAATACTGCACCATTCTAAGATGCACATGGAAGATGGCATTTATACGTGTCCTGTTTGCACAAAGAAGTTCAAGAGAAAGGAATTTTTTGTACCACACGTAATGGAACACGTCAAAATGCCACCTAGCAGAACACACAGACCTAAAAAGAAAATAATTCTGAAAAAAGAGAGATCACCACCAAAGGCAACAGGTTCCAGCAGCCCGCCCCCAGCATTCCCAGAAAGGCCACACCAGGCACAACTCCCTGAAAGCTTTGACGACGACACAGAGGAATACGTCACCTTCAGCCAGCTGGAAAACTGCCAGCTGCAAGACAGAGACATCTACCCCTGTCCTGGCACAGATTGCTCCCGAGTCTTTAAACAGTTCAAGTACTTGAGCGTCCACCTGAAAGCCGAACACCAGAACAACGACGAGAACGCCAAACACTACCTGGACATGAAGAACAGGAGGGAGAAGTGCGCGTTCTGCCGCCGGCACTTCATGACCTCCTTCCACCTGCGGGAGCACGAGCGCGTGCACTGCGGGCCCCAGCCCTACATGTGTGTTTCCATGGACTGCTACGCCAGGTTTGGCTCTGTCAATGAGCTCCTAAACCACAAACAGACCCACGATGATCTGCGTTATAAGTGTGAGCTCAATGGGTGTAATATTGTTTTCAGCGATTTAGGGCAGCTTTACCATCACGAGGCGCAGCATTTCAGGGACGCGTCGTACACTTGCAACTATTTCGGTTGCAAAAAGTTTTATTATTCAAAAACTGAGTTTCAGAATCACCTCGCGGCACACGACATCCAAGTGTCGAATGGGGAAGGGAAGCAAAGGCTGAACCTTGAGGGGTTGGTTTCAGAAGAAAAATCCAGTTATCTTCCGGAGTCTCAGCTGCTTGAAGAATCTGAAAATTCCAGTCTGAATGATAACTTGGATCCCTCAGGTTCTCAGGAGATTCCACAGGTGAAGGAAGAATCTCTCTCTGACAGTGAAGATCTCAACAGTGAAAGTAATTGCAGCCTGCACTGTGGGAAGCACAGGGCAGATGCTGCAGTGAGCCAAGGTCAGACATCTCCACGGCTGCTTCGAACAGTGGCTCACAACCAGTCAGTTCCAGGTTTTGTTGTGTCCCAGGAAGGAGTCTTCCATCCAGCAGATATGAAACAACAGTGTTCCAATGTGGCAGTTTGCTTTGATGACAAGAACCTTCCCTGTGGTTTTGAAGGCTGTTGTTCCATCCACAAAAATTCCAGAAGTATGCAAAAACACCTTCGAAGGGCCCATCCATACAACTTTAAAGGCAAAAGAAATATGGAAATGAAAACTAAATACTTTCTTGATCTGTTGAATGATGCTCAGGACAGTAAATCCCCTACAGATATGAGTCCAGAGTTAGGTCATAATTCTGATACAAATGCTGACTCTCCAGAAAGTGTGTGTTGTGCTGTAGATGCTAAAGAAAGCAGTGACCTGAGGGAAGAAACTTACCCTTCTTCCCCAGAAACATCTTTTTATGACAGTTCTAAAGAAGCAGATCTTGAAGATAACATGTGGGAACTAATGTTAGGCTTGAAACATCTAAGCTTAAAAAATGCTAACATTCAGAATTCAAGACAGAAATCTTATCTGGGCTATTCATCTAGGGATGCCAAGTGCTCTGATTCAGCTGATGAAACTACCTCAAAATTTCACCTTCAAGAGCAAGAAGATAATTTACCCAGCCAGTACCTTACTCAGCTGGCAGCTAAACCATTTTTCTGTGAATGTCACGGATGTACATGTGAGTTTGTCACCAGAGAAGCTCTCCTAATGCATTATGTTAAAAAGCATAACTATTCAAAGGAAATGGTTCTTCAGCTAAATATGTTCCAGCATCGCTATTCACCATTTAAGTGTCATATTTGCCAAAGATCATTTACAAGAAAAACACATCTTCGAATTCACTACAGAAACAAACATCAGCTTGGCTGCGAGGGCGTGGCCCACAAGGTGTGTCCTAGTGAAAAATTTGATCACGTAGGTTTATGTACAGAGGACATGCATAAGAACGGCACTGCTGCAGTGCCTGCCTGTGCAAACAGCGTTGGGTTCCCTGGACATTCAGACTCTGAACAGCTGTGTCACCCAAAGAAGGAAGACTGCTGTTCTGAGACTGATTTGGAGTCCAATGAAGAGGCAGACAATGATGTAACAAGAAAAACATCTAACATAACTTCTCTGGACAGTCATAGAGAAGAACTGGAAGCAAGACAGGGAAGAGGAAGCAAAAGAACGGTTGCTAAAGGGAACTTATGTTACATATTGCATAAGTACCACAAACCATTTCATTGTATACATAAAAGCTGCAACTCTGCATTCACAAACCAGAAAGGTTTGATTCGCCATTACAGAACTGTTCACCAGTATAACAAGGAACAGCTCTGCTTAGAAAAAGACAAAGCAAGAACGAAAAGGGAACTTGTCAAATGTAAAAAGGTATTTGCATGCAAACACAAAGACTGTGGTAAGCGTTTTCTGTGTTCTAAAGCTCTTGCTAAGCATTGTAGTGACTTCCACAATGAAATCTTAGAGGATCAAAAACTGCTTTCTGAAGCTGAGTCTGCCAGATTTGCTTGTAACCAAGCCCACTGCCATGCTGTATTTTATACATTTAATAAGCTTAAACAGCACCTAATAGAAGAACATGCCAATGAAGAAAGATTAAACAAAGATTTTGAAATCCATTGTGACCTTAATGGCTGCAATCGAATTTTCACAAACTACAGTCACTATTCTCAGCATGTATATTTCAGACACAGTGAATATTATGATAGTCTCTTTGGAAATCAGAAAGAGGAGGAAGATGACGAAGAGAAAGATAAAAATGAGCAAAATTACTTGAAAGACGGCTTTGACTCAAGCAAGCAGAATGGGAAGCAATTAAAAGAAAAAGCTAAGAGAATTAGCAAAAGCAGAGAGAAGCCTTTGCTGAATTTCAAAACAAAAGAGGAAGCCCTACAAATGTGCAAGGAGAAGTCTAACCAGACGCAGTACCCGTGCATGGTGCAGGGGTGCCTGTCTGTTGTCAAACTGGAGAGCAGCATCGTCAGGCACTACAAGCGCACACACCAGATGACCAACATGTACATCGAGCAGCGCCTCCAGAAACTCGTTCTCTGTGTCAAATGTGGGGTCATGATTGAAAAGCAGTCCTGCTCTGACACAGCTTCAGACTCGGATAAAAAGGATGTGGAAGTTAACGAGGACAAATCAGCTAATTCTGAGCCTGTGCAGGAGAGTGATGACAAACCCCCTGTTCCAAACCCTGCCTCTGATCCTCCAGACGGGAGTAATGAAGACCAAAACCAATGTCCACCAAGTGGTGTGAATTGTGATGCCAGTGCCTTTGTGTACTCAGGCACTTTAAAATGTAACCACAGTTCAAAGGACACCTGTTCAGAAGAGCCCAACAACGGGGAGACAGCTGTGTGTAAAACTGAAGATGTTTCTGAAAGCAGTGAAAAGGAGAATGGCTCTTCTTCTCTCTCCAGTTTACAGTCAGAGGTGCCAAGAGAGAAAGAGCCAGAAGGATGTCAACATAGTGCGGGTAATCAGAATGCAAAAAGAAATGTACTTTGTGCTATGAAAGACAAATTTCAAAAGCCTCCTGTGTCCAAACCATTTGATTTAAAAACATATAAACCAATGGGATTTGAGTCTTCATTTTTAAAATTTATTCAGGAAAGTGAGGGAAAAGATGATGATGATGACGACGATGATTGTGATGAGGTAGTAGAATGGGAGTCTCCTGAGCAGTTGCCAGTAGAGGAAACATTGCAAAAAGAGGGAGACAGTCAAGGGGATACATCAGTAAACAACTTTGTAAGTGATGACAATGTAATCATAACCCCAAATGATGCTGGGCAGCTAACAGAGATCCAGCCCTTGCTGTCAGAGTCCTCATCTGCCCCTTCATTAGAAAATCTGAGGGCAATCTTGGACAAGGCCCTAATGGACTGTGGAGACCTTGCCTTAAAACAGCTGCATTACTTACGACCAGTAGTTGTCCTTGAAAGATCCAAGTTTTCCACACCTCTCATAGATTTATTTCCAACAAAAAAGGCAGATGAGCTGTGTGTAGGAAGTACATAAGTAGCTTTGCTTAGAGCAGATAGCCTCCACTACTGCTGTACGGGGAGAACTTCAAATTAGAACAGTAATTGTTACAGTACACACTTTTTAGGTTAGTTTTGACTGTTTGATTCCATGAATGTATAATATCTGTCAAAAGTAATGGCCAAGTTAATTTAGCTCCCCATTTTTTTCAATGAACAATGCTGATTTTGGTGCTATTTAACACATCAGAACACTTGGGGGCTTCCTCTTGAAGAGTAAATGTGCATGATTGTATATGGAACAAGTACTGGGGTACCAGGGTTTGGGGGGCGATGGAGTTATTACTTGACTTGAATGTGCACCCCAGGGTGCTTTGTGTAACATATTGTACACTACAGCATCTTATATTTTTTGAGTTATGAGTTTCAATAAATTACAGTTTTTCACCCATTTGTTTACTGTACAGTAAATCTTTAAATGTGCTTTACTTGTAATTGAGTTTGGGACCATTCTGAGTGCATTGGACAGTGTTGCTTAAGTTTTATGCATTTGTAGATAATTTATCAAACTGATAAAATAGATACAGAAAAGTAAAGTATTACATTTTATTTTACAACATTCTCTGTGCTTTTTTTAGACTTGAAAGAACTATAATTAGTACAAGCTTACTAATTACACTTCTGTATGAGAAAGTCCTTGTTCCTCTAAAGGCAGAGGGTGTTTTCTGAGACTGACTGGCACCACCTGAGTGTGTGATGAGTGTTGCCAGACTTCAAGCAGATTGAGTCACTGAAAGTACCAGTGTACATTTAGGGTTCCCCAGTGAGTTTCTTTGACAACAAATGAAACCTAGCTGGGAGATTGACTGGAAGAGTCAGCTAATATTTTAACCTCTGTTTCTTGTTTTGTGTCACATTTCTTGCCACAGCAGGAGGCCCAGAATTGCTGTCCCCTGTGAGGGGTATTTCCATGGCTCTGTGGGGATTCTAATGAGCAAGCAGCAATCACAGCTTCTTACTGATTGAGGGCTTGGGTGTGGGGGCTTCTGGGTTTTTATACTGTGATCTGAAAAAGCAGCAGTGGAAAGGAAATGAAAAAAAAACTTTGGGAAATGTTTAAAACAGAGCGTGAGTATTGGCTGGGTGCAGGAATGATGGCAGCTGTCAAACTGCCTAGTGAACTGTGGTATGGCCAAAACTAGGCAGAAATGGCATCTTTGTACTACGTTTAGGAAAAGAAAGTTATTTGGGCATCCTTAAAACTTAGGTTCAAAATCATACACCAAGCAACAGAAGTATAGCTTTACTGCTTCCTCTCTCTAAACTTTTAATGAAAGAAATACAGTGCTTCAATCTTCTCACAAAGTTCTAAAAATGGAAGTAAACTGTGTCAAAAGGTTGAATACTGCAACAGCATCCGACATCCTTCAATGAGTTCCAAAGTAATTTCTCTCTCTAAAATACATTTTAATGTCAAGTTTGAGTCATGTTTTAATATACTTGAATATTCAAGATCTCAAAAGAGGAAAAGTTTTAACAGGAAATTTAATCGACATGTGATGGCTGCTTCAGGTATTGGGCCAGAGAGACCCCATTAACCCTCCCAGGGTTTGAGAATCCCACACAGGGACCTGTCCCTTTGTGGTCAGCATGAATAATAAATTCCTTGAGGTTTGGAGACTTCAGTTTCAAGTCAGGCAGCTGGATTTCCCACAAAACAAGCTGCACGTTAAACTGATTCCCTCAGATTCAATTCTGCTTTTACCAAATGAGTTCCCGTGTGCCTGCAAACCACATACAGTGCACACTGGCAGACCAGTCCTCACTGCACCTCTGATATTACAGAGCTTTCTCTTCACTTACTGCTCTTTCCACAGGCTGGGATATACCACAGGGCAGAGACAGACATCATTTCTGTCTGCCACCTATGGAGACAAGTCCTGCAACATTCCTCAAGCCAAGAGTTGCATTTAGAAAGTGGTTGAGTCACTTTGGGCTGCACAAAAGCAGCTTGGAGTCATTTTCCTGTGGTGATGTGGCGCTCCGGGCACTGCCAGGACTTTTAGTAGTGTGGGTTCATAGGGTGTTCATACTTCAGTTGAAAGATACCAGTACAGCACTGGTCAGCTTCTGTCTCGTTACAGAAATTGTATCTTGCTCATTTCAGACACCGTCAGTGTGTTTTATTCTTTGAACTTCATCATCTACAAAATGCTCTACTGTCTCAATGAGGTAACAGCTGTCACACCATCAAAACCGTACAGCTTGACTCTACATCTTTATCCCAGTTTCTTCTTGGCCTTTTTAATCTGATCTAATTGCCCGGCAGAGAGTTCTGTGCGCAGTCCGAGTAATTTATACGGAAGAGAAACAATTTAAACATCTGCCCAGATCCTCGCCACGCTGCCCCCCACAGGCGCAGGGCGGAGCCGTGCTGGGCACAGCTGAGCCCTTCACGGGCGCCGTGAGGGGGCGGCGCCTTCCCTTCACGGTGCCCGTTTCGCAGCCAG
>VWZU01005098.1:359457-373604 GCA_013397095.1 Sterrhoptilus dennistouni | reverse complement strand
CTCGGCCTGTCCCGGGCGCGGCCTCAGCCCGCTGTAGCGGATGGGGATCGCTCACAGCGGCGAGTTGGGTCAGCGCGGCAGGGTCACCGCTCAGAACCCCCAGCAGCTCTGTCCTCCTCCCCGGGACAGCTGAGAGAAATGAGTGGAAATGAGGAAAACGAGAGTTGAAATAACGACAGTTTAACGGGTGAAGGGAGGAGGAAGGAAGCGCCGCACAGGCCGTCGTTCAGCACGTCCCCGATGGCGATGCCTGGGCGGCCTCCGAGCGGTTCCCACCCTGAAAGGAACATCCCAGCCCCCGCTCCTTATCGCAGATATGACACAGAGGATGGGGTGTTCCTTTGGCCAGGCCCTGCTGTCTCCTCACAGCCCCATCTCCGCCCCCATCTCCATCCCAGCTGCCCACCTGGGAGGTGTAACAGCAGCCACACACCTGGATATGTTACCTGGGGTCGGGGACAGCGCAGCCTGGTGCCCCGGACAGGGGAAAATGTATTTTTAAGTGACAAAGGGTACAAACTTTTCCTTAGAGAACAGGCAAGTATGCTCAAACAAGACAGCTGCTGGAAAAGACTTCTATTCTTAAAAAATTTTCAAGTGGCAAGTTCTTTACTCAAAATGAAACAACACCTCGGTTTCTATTCTGGTGAAGTCACTTGGTTTGCATGGGAGGGTCTGGTGTTTGGTTTTAAAATCAGCTTAGTGGTTAACCGTGGTGCAGTAACATCCTGTGGAAAAATCACTTTGTGTGATCTGTAGTTGAACTATTCTAAGTAAGTTGTTAAGCCAGCAGTTCAGTTCCTAGTTGTAATATAATAATTGTGCTTCGGTTTTATATTTAGAACTTAATAGAAAACCGGAATTTAGGAATACTCATTTGTTTGTATATTGGGGTTTTTTTAATCCTTTCTGTGGTGGCCCATGGGATCATTTTATATGTTACTTTTCAGTCTTATTTGTCTTGTTTCAAATATTAGGTGTAGACTTTAAGTTTGGTCTTCAATTTTTCAGAGGCGGGTGTACAGAACAACCACACATGTACCACAGGAACTGGGACAGATCATGGACTCAGAAACGTTTGAAAAGTCCCGTCTCTATCAGCTGGACAAAAGTACTTTCAGCTTTTGGTCAGGCCTCTATTCAGAGGTTGAGGGCACTGTAAGTACCTTTCATATGATATTTTTCATGTACTCAGACTATGAAGTACTTTGGTTCTTTGGCATTCTGGGGTTATATGGCAAACACTGACATTTATATTCTGTTTTTGTTTGTGGCTGGATCTGCTACACAAAAAGAAAAGAAATTATTCACAAAGCATGTAATTCTGCAGTGCTGAGTCATACTGCACAACTAAGTGTTAGCTTACATTTTAATTATATTCTATAATAGTGTCCATTGCAAAATAATTAAGCAGCATGAGTATTCCTTTGAATTGTTAAAATACAGATCTTTCCCTGTGTTTGGAGGAATGCAATTACTTTCATTTTTTGATAAAATTTAAGTAGAAGGTAAAAAGCAGCCTGTGAGAAGAGAGAGTGTACCAGTGGATACTCCTGAAGTATAAGAAGAATTACACTGGGCAAGTAACATTCACATATATGAAAAACCAGAACCATTAAGTTAGAACAAAATATTTATGTGTGTGATTCACAGTCTTAGGAGAAGAGAAACCTCTTCTAACTCACTGCTGAAGTGCATTGCTCATCAATAGCACTAAAAGGATTTTACTGGCATTGCAAAGTAAAATTGGAATACATTCCTACTTGATGATGAACTTAAGGAAGCATAAATGTCAGTTATGAAAGGTAATGAAAATAGGACTGTAAAACAGAGTCAGTCATGTAAGTGGAGAACAATGATGCAAACCCAATACTCAGAGATTTGTGATACCTCTTAACTTTCACATTTCCTGATCTCCTTTGTGCTGCTTGTCCTGTACTTCATTTCCTTTTGTATGAACTTGTAAGAAGGATGTTTTGTCAGTGCAACCTGTTATATTCCTCTTATGGGATTTTCAGTATGCTCAGTAGAACTGGAGACAATTTTTATATGAGTTTGAAAGGCTTTTATGTTTCTGACTGATGTTAGAGGCAGTATTTAATTTGGGAATCAAAGCTGCTCTCTGGCAGTGGGTTGGTGGGTAAGATGAGGTGGAACCACCCAGCAAGTGCAATGAATCAAAAGGTCCTGAAGCTTTTTTCTTGATTTCAACAACTTTAGCCAAAGCAGGTTCCTTTGTTGTTTCTAAAGAAAATGTGCATGATTGGAATGAGCATCTTTTGCCACTAAATTTAGTGCTGTGCTATTCCAAGACTTGAATCAGCAGTCTGTGCTTATTTTCATCTGAGCCTACTGTTGTTATGGTTGCCCAAAACATTGTAGCTAATAAATAAGAGAGCCATGAGTTTGCCAGATGGACTGTTAGATGAATAAAGACATGAGTTAATGGTGGGTTTGGCAGTGCTGGGTTGGACTCAGTGATCTCAGAGTGATTTTCCAGCCTGAAAGTTTCTGTGATTATATTCTGCAAAGTGGAAAGCCCTCATGTGTAGGGCACATACAGCTGCTTCTCTACAAGTCTGTGGTGGTGAATTCCTGCTCCTATCTCTGGTGCTGATCCTCTACCATCTTGTTTCTGCCCTAGGGAGGACTGGACAATGTCTTGCCTTTGTTGGTTAAACCAGTTTTCATTTTAGAGTTGTGTTTACTGCTGTTTTCTTTAGTAAATTGTGGCTCTAATGTACGACCAGTGAGTTGGGGTTTTTTGTTGTTTCTCTCCTCCATTTGAAAAGGTGCAGTTTAAGTGGCTTTAATTTCTCTGCTGAGGTTTTAAAACCACCGTGCTTTGGTCCTTTCCATCTGCTCCTGGCACTGAAAATGCACCCTAAGGGTCAGGTTGTAAGAGTAAACCTTTTCAAAATAAATATATTATCCCCTGGTATTACCAATATTGCAAAGCTTCTTGCTTGAAAACTGATTTTTATATATAGTGATGCGTCACTTGCTAAGAAAGCAAACATGAAATATTTACAAGTTGAGCTGTGTGAGAAATGCTGCCAGGCCTGGCCACGAGCTGCAGTGAGCACTTACTTCAGTAGCTCTAGCCTGGGCATTTCTTTGATGGTGGTGTACCCCAAATGTTCACTCCCTGTTCCTTGGTAGCATTTATGTCAGGAGATGCTGGGAGCAGGCTCAGGGAGGAGACCATGAAGCTTTCTTCAAAATAGCTGCAGCAATTTCAGTACTGAAAGTGAAATTGGGAGTTTTCTCTGTGCAGGAAATGCAGGTGAACTTCTGTCTGTTCTAGATGAAAGGTTGCAATATGGATTATTTATGTGGTTATACAACCACAGGGCACAGGAGCTTTAAGGTCTTCTGAATATATACCTTATGTCTGACCCAATATAGCAGCAAATTCTATAGAAGTATGCTACTATTTCACAGGAAAAAAATTGCCTGTTCTCTACTTCTGTAAAGTAAAAATTGATTTTTTCCATATATTTCAGACTTGTTTTATCACTGTTAAGATCAGAGGAGCGGCCATAAGCTAATTATAAAACTTGTCTTATTCGCTCTTACAAGGTTCTTGTCATGCTGAAATTTTAGTAGACTAAGATGACAGTGTGTTTCATACTGCCTCTGTGGTATGTGGTTTTGTTTTTAAGATGATTCTCCTCTGTGGAGGAATTCCTTTTCTATGGAAACTGTCTGGTCAGATCTCTGGTCGTGCTGGCTTTGGACCAGAATATGAGGTAAGTAGGCTTTAAACTTCTGTGAAAGTATTTTGTCCCTACTGCAATAATAATTTTTATTTTTAAATTGATATTTAGTAAAAAATGAGATTTAGCTACCCTGTAATACAGTAAAAATAACAGATGTTTTCTGGTGCACACAATGACTGTGTGATTCTGAGAACTGGTAACAGTAAATTAGCTTGCTTTTAAATTAGCTTACTAATTAAAACAGCCTTATCTATTAAAAGCAAAGTCTGGTATCTGCTTGAATCAAATGAGGTGGTGGGCTGGGGTTTTGGGAGCTCTTTATTTGGGTGTTTTCTTTTTACTAATGCTAGAATTGATCTGCCTGCACACTAAAAGGGTAAAAATTTGCTTATGTTACATTTGTGCTGTGGATGAGGCAAGTGTCCAAATCTGTGTTCCAAATCCTTAGTAAGCTATTACAGTGAACAATAATTAGTCATCATGAACAAGTTAATTCTGTGAATTTGTCTAGCATCATCTTCTAACTGGTTTCAGTTAAATCACTGACCTAAAAGCCATTTTAACACCCAGAATATTTGTTAGTATGGGTCAGTAAATATCAGATGGTTTTGTTTTGTTTTTTAGATTGTTCAGTCATTGGTATTTCTGCTGCTCGCAACACTCTTCAGTGCAGTGACTGGTCTGCCATGGAGTTTATATAATACATTTGTCATAGAAGAGAAACATGGCTTCAATCAACAGGTACTGCAGAGAGCACTTGTACTGACCACATTGGTTCAGATGGGTTAGACAGACTGGTCCTTTAATTGAATGTGCCACAAAAAATAATGGTTTTGTCAGGCCTTGCTAAAGAAAAGTGCATCTGCATGGGCTTGAGTCCATGTGGTTGTAAGGAGCTGCAAGGAGAACTCCTTTCTGACTAACTCTGGTCTTATTTTGACACTGGCATTGCTGGTTTGCCATTTGTCTTAACTGAAGGGATCAGTTCTCTAACCAGAATGACATTTTACTATTTACATTGACATATCAGTAATAAAATTTATCCTTTCTTTGCAGACACTGGGATTTTTTTTTAAGGATGCTATCAAGAAGTTTGTTGTGACTCAGTGTATTCTGTTGCCAGTGACATCCCTTCTGCTTTACATTATTAAAATAGGGGGAGACTACTTTTTTATCTATGCCTGGCTCTTCACATTAGTTGTTTCCTTGGTGAGTATGAGATGTTTGGGTTTCTTCCAGACTCCAGCTTACTGGCATGGCTCAGCATGCTGAACATAGCTGATAGGAAATGAAGAAAAATCTAAATCTCCTGTGAATTTTAATGTCTACAAACTTTACCAGAGTGTCTTGCTCTCAATGTACTTGTTCAGGAATAATAGCTCATATTAGTTGTCCACATTAATGTCATAGATATCTAATGTATTTAATACTGGAGTTGTCTTCATCAATTGAAAGAGAAGCACTATAAAGGTTCAGAATAGGCACTGGAAATACAGCACTACACCTTCTGCAAGATATCTGCAGAGGTTTAAGCCCATAAAAATTACAGTAACAATAATAATTTCAGTGCTGTTTCATATTGATGCCCTCACTTACTGTGACTTTGCAAAAGTCAATTTTTCTGATTTTTAATTTCATTGCACTTTTTCAACAGTGCACACAATGTCAAAAGTCCAGGTACTTGTTTACAGTGAAATAAAATGTATCAAGATAATTTTGAAGTTAATGTTTATATCCGTTTGCCTCTGATGTCCTGTTCCTTTTCTGCTAACCAGAATTTAAACTGCTAAAATAAATAAATAAAAATAATTTTGTGGTGATCCAGAGTGTGAGGAAAGGGAGTTCAGCTTTCCTTTTCACCAAATTATTCTAGTTCTGGCTTTCTTAACTGGGCTGCAGCTGATGCCAGGTTGAAGAGATGCAGGTGCACTGTGGTGATATTTTTAGGTCAAGGCTGTTAGTCATTGTGGAGCCAGAGGTATCAGGCAGATAATTGACTTAGCCCTGCACACAGCTGGGAGAATGAAAGAAAATAGGGGACATTAAATTTCTTGCCTCTTGTTAGGCAGTTTTTTTGCAAGTTAGCGGAAATTATTCCCACTTCTTCTATCTCCTGATTCCTTAATCTCTGCAGCTGAGTGTGAAACACTTGAGAGCTTTCCAGGACAGGTGAAGTGTGTGAAACAGCCTGTCAGTGATGCCCAAGGCCTTGTCTTCTGCCCTGCCCACCCCACTTCTGCTCAGTGTGTGGGTGTTTGTGCACATTTGCTGAGCTGTGGACTGGCCACCAGACAGGAACTCTGCTTTACCAAGTGTTTTTTTCTGAAATTGTGCCCTCTTTTTGAACTTTTTGCTCCACCTTTAGTACTAAACACGTTTGCATGCCCTGTTCTTAATATCTGCATGTGTTTGCAGGTGCTTGTTACAATCTATGCAGACTATATTGCACCTTTGTTTGATAAATTCATTCCACTTCCGGAGGGAGAGCTCAAGCAGCAAATTGAAACAATGGCAAAGAGCATTGACTTCCCATTGACTAAGGTGTATGTTGTTGAAGGTGAGGTTTTGTTATTTTTTTTTTTTAATTAAAAGGTTTTGTAATTTTAAATTTGTGAGGTTTTAGCATTGATTGTGGATGCTGCAGTAGGGCAGTTGCTTGCATTGCTCATATACTGCAATAATTGCCAATGTCTGTAGCATTTTCTTGGTCTTTTTCCTGAAGCTCTATGCCTAGCTGAACTCATCCTCTGATTGCAAGCATTTTCCTGGGTGTGTGGAATGGAAATACACGGCTTGGTCAGGAGTGGAAGCACAAAAGTAGTCAAGATTACCATTTTAGAACTGCGGAACAAAGGGAATAGCTTTTAATTTTTCTAGTCTCAGTTTAGCCTTAATTGTCTCAAAGTCCTTAGTAAAACAGTTGAAGAAATATTGAAAACTAAAAATACCTATTTCTTGAAATGTTCACAGGGATGGTTTCTTATGCTGTAACTGGATGGTCTCACACCTTCTACTTGAGACTGATTTTTTTCATTTTCTAATACTGAATTTTTCATCTTTTTTTTCTCAGGTCATGGAATAAAACATGGAGCATGCCAGCTGCCATGTCATTTCAATTCCATGTTCATGGAGTACTTTACTGTTTGACATTTCCACCAATACTTATTTTGCTCCTGTCTGGACTTGATTTCAGGGGCTTTCCCAAAATTTGTTTTGGTTTCATTTCCCACTTGTGACGCTCAGAGGTGTTTGTAATTGACTTTGTGAAAGCAAAAGTCTTTGCTTTGATTTTATGAGATGGCATAAGGACCTAAAATAGTAGAATTTTGCTGGTGGAGAGGGTGGTGAAGGTTTTATCCAGCCTGGAAGCTGTGACTCAAAACTTTGGGCTGGTCTAATCATGCCAGTGTTCTGCTCCAGTGCTGCTCAGAGCCACTGATACACTTGGGAAACGTGTGTATCTTCTGTTTTCAAGCCAAGCTAAAGCTTTTCAAGTTTAAAAGTCAGTGCAGAGGTGGATTTCCCCAGATGCATCACTGGCTGTATCCCAGATTTTAACAATGCTAAAAGTACCATGAGCCAGTTGTTGGTACTGCAGCCCCTGTGCAGTGGGGCTGCCAAACCTCCAAATTCTGCCCCTCCTCACTGCCCCCCACTTTTTTTATTATTTTTGTAGCATTCTAAGAGTGTTGAGCCAGCACCATTCCATTTTGATATGGGGGACTGAATGTGGGACTGGATGTGGGAACTTCATTTTACTGGTGTTTTTCTGCACTCTGTCTTGGCTCTTCCTGCTCCAGGACTGACTTGTTGGTAAAATCTGCAACCAAGTTGTAATCTGCCTTTTACAGAATGAACTTTCAGGCTTCATTCTGTAAGAGGCAGATAACAAATATTCCTTCTCTACCAATATTTAGTGAAGGATGAAGATGTTTATTCATTACAGACAGATGAAAGGAAGCCTTGCTTTCTTGTGGCTGTTCAGATTTCTTCACAGGGAAGGGAGCAGATGCTGAGGTGTCATACTCTGACCAGTCTCTTCCTCTGTTAATCTGTTGTGGTTTGGTGTTGAAGGTCACAATGACCTTCAATGGAACAATTCCAATGGAACAATAGATATTTGTGCCCTAAGGGGTTTATGCAGTTCATACATTTATACTGAGTGTTTTAAGGCAGGTGCCTCCTAACTTATCCTTTGCTGCAAAAAACCCAGGGGAGTCCTCTTCTCCCCTCATAGAGACATCTTTTGGTCCTGATGTTGCAACAGTTTCTGTCCATAAGCAAAAATAAGCTTTTTAATCAACTGAAACTCTTCACATTCCATGGAAAGAGATGAGTTTCTTTGCCTTAGGTTTATTGACAGCAGAAGCAGTCCATACTGAGCTGATCTAGATAAAGGTAGCTGTAAAAAATGGCCTGTTGCAAAACTAGTATTGAGGAACTGTGTTATCTGTAGTTCATCTCTTTTCCTTAGCTGTTTCTAAAGTCCTTATGTTTATCTGTTTCCATTCATCTTTGTTGGCACATTTGAGAGAATTCTATGTAGTTTGGCACAGGTTCTTTGCCTGGAGCAGTGTCAATGCTCTTTCCACTCTAAGTCTGAAATTGCAATAGAATTTGAACATCTAATGTCCAAGAAGAAAAGCAGACTGCTCTTACGGTTTTAGTGTTTTTAGTGATTACACTCTACATTTCTGTATTGGAGTCACCATTACTTAGATTTTAGAATATGCTTCTGTTTCCAAACAGATCTGCTTGAGTTTGTCTGCTGTTCATTTGGGGACTTAGAGATTTCCTCTGGAAGGATCTGGTCTGTGTCAGATTGTGTAGAGGCTTCAGTGCATGGGATTATTCACTTCATGGTCTTTAAATTTTCCCCACCAGGTTCTAAGCGTTCTTCCCATAGCAATGCTTATTTCTATGGATTCTTCAAGAATAAGCGGATAGTGCTCTTTGACACACTCCTGGAAGAATATTCTGCTTTGAACAAAGAACCTGCAGAAGGAGAAGATGGTGAGAATGAAGAAACAAAGTCTAAAACCAAAGTGAGTTTGTCTTTCTTTGTGTTGTTTATATTAACTTCTTGGTGAGATATTCCCTTGCATTTTCTGATGTATTTTAAAGGTCCTGAGAAAGTTACTAAAAGCCAAACCCTAATGATTTCAACACCAAAGAATGCCTGGCTTGCTAATTGGAATTTCTGGGGCTGTGTGGGTTGTGCAGATAGCACCAAAGACTGTAAAAATCCACAGGGGCTTTAGCAAAACAGTAGTTCCCTGCATATAAAAACTAGATCTTCCCTACAATTCTTCAAATAAGGGACCTGTTCAGAGTTTTAGCTCGTCATCTTCTCTCTGGGACTGCCATACCAAAGCTTCCCTTTGAAGGAAATAAGTGTTCTTTCAGGTTTGCATCAGCATGTCTGCATACATAGAAATAAGAGAAAACTACCTTATAGTAGAAAGCTTCTTAACCTTAAAAGGTTATATTTCTGTAAGGATCTTCATGAAAAAGGCTCAGCAAGAAATTATATGTGTGTTTCTGGTATTAGAAGGGAATGACCTGATCTAGGGACACATAAGTGATCAAGGAAAAAACAAATGAGTAAGGGATGTATTTGTGTTCAGACATACCTGATAATACTTCTGCTTTGTTATTCCCTCAGAATAAGAAACAAGGATGTAAAAATGAAGAAGTTCTGGCTGTACTTGGTCATGAATTAGGTCACTGGAAACTAGGTCATACTGTCAAGAATATAATCATCAGCCAGGTAAGTTATTTTAAACTGGTTTGGTTTTTTTTTCATGGAGAATCTGTAATTATAGCTGTTTCTAAATGCCCTCTTCCAGATTTGTCAGTGTACATTCACCTGATATCCTTATGCTGTGTGACAGAAAGTTGGTCTGGATCACAGCCATCCTTCTTTCCTCTTCCATGTGTTTCCATAACAAACAATATTCTGGCACCTCCCATTTTACTCTGAAAAAAACAACCATTTGAATAACTAATCACCCTCTCTAGAAAACCTGGCAAGGTGTGGTCCTGCCTCTTGGCTCTGCTTGTACACGATGCTGCACAGCTTGGATGGAAGCACTGATTGTTTCCAGGAACAGAACTACAACACAGCACAAGCTAAACATTTTGTTTGGCTTTAAACTTTCCAGAACCTGTGCTTAATTCCAAGGAGATGGGTTCTGTGCTGTACTCCCTCCTCACTTCTTGCTTTTTCATCTCCCTTCATTACTTGTTTTTTGCTCACTGACAGAAAATAGTGGTTCTTCTACTGTTGCATTTTCAGAAAGCAGGTAAAGACCAACTGTTACTCCTCTCTATATATTAGTTCAGAAGTAATCTGGTTTTTTATGGTGGTGTCCATGTCCGACTCTATAATGTGATGTCATGTTATGACTTACCTTAATCAAGAGTGTTTTTTCTTTTCTGCAGATGAATTCCTTCCTTTGCTTCTTCTTGTTTGCTGTGCTAATTGGTCAGAAAGAACTCTTTGCTGCATTTGGTTTCTATGACACCCAGCCTACCCTGATAGGCTTGATGATTATTTTCCAGTTCATTTTTTCACCTTACAATGAGGTAAATTGTTTTCAAGACATAGACACTGAAGTATTATCCTACTTAAATAATGATTCTGTTTTGTCAGGGGAAGTTTGAAGTCTCTAGGGGCTGTGTTGGGTGGCTCATTTTGATAATCAGGCTTAGTGCTGCATGTAGGGTAGAACTCACAGTTTCAGTAATAATAAATAAAATATAAATTCAAATTTAATAAAAAATACTTTTTTTATTGGATAAAGTTTAGTGAGCTCAGTCTCCAGCCACAGCAGTGTGTGGGATATGGGAAGCTGGATGTGGTAGTGTTTACTGGCACTGAAGAAATTTGCAGATGGCTGAATTTTAAACTATTTTTAATGCATTTCTCTCCACAGGTCCTCTCATTTTGTTTGACTGTACTAAGCCGACGATTTGAGTTTCAAGCAGATGCATTTGCCAAGGAACTTGGGAAGGCTAAAGACCTTTATTCTGCTTTGATCAAGCTAAACAAAGATAATTTAGGATTCCCTGTTTCTGACTGGATCTTTTCAATGTGGCATTACTCCCACCCACCCCTTTTAGAAAGACTTCAGGCCTTGAAAGATGCAAAGCAAGAGTGACAGCAATGATTGCTGGTTCAGAGACAGTGCTTCCATCTCAGAAGCAAAGTTCAGAGCTGCTTTTTAAATTTATTTTTTTTTAAATGGATAATGCAAATTAAGTGCGCTGTTAACAGCACCACAGATCCGAGTATCCTGAAACAGGTATTAAATTATAAATGACTTATTTTTAACAAAAGCAAAACTGTGGAACTTAATTTAGAAAGAGTGCTGGGTGAAGACCTTCCCCCCCACACCCTCCACACTGACTTTTATTTCCATATCATAGTATAGACTTTTAAAGGAAGGAACACGAGTGCAGACTTCAAAGCACCTTTTTCTTCAGTTTGTGTAATGCCTTGAACATTGCTTTTGAACCTTTTTCTATTCTCAGCATTGTGTGAACCTTCCCAGTCTCACCCTCTTCACAGTGAAGAGGCTTTGGGTGACTTGATTTCCTGTATGATGATGATACTTGTGCTTGCCCAGTGTGTTTTAAAAGGCTGAATGCAGCTGCAGGCTTTTCTCCTGCATTCATGTCTGTCATAATGAAAAATGCTACTTAATAAAACCTTCTTTCTCTGAAGTGCGGGAAGAAGGATGAATTATAGCTGAGGAAATGTACCATGTCTTCCTTGAAAATGAGCACTAGGTGGGATTTAGTAGCATTAGAGTGGGAATAGGCTGCTCCTGTTGCCCACAGTGCTGCTGGGGGTATGGAAGGATGTTACAGAGAATCTCACATTTAAGAAAATTGCAAATTCTCACTTGTTCTCCCTTTTTCCACATCTCAGTCCCTCTATTTCTGTTGTACTTTGCCAAGATTTTTTGTGCATATGGAAGTGCCCAGTTGCTCAGCCAGTGTATCAGAGCCACACTTTCATTCTGAGGGGGCTTACCCTCCATTCCACTGAGGATTTTTCATTAATATTAATCCAGCTGAAATAGTTGTGTTGGCATACTTATTCTTCATCATTGTTCTTATATGTAAAAATCCTTACGTGTAAAAAACCCAGGAACCAGTTTGCCCACATCAGTTACTGAAGAACAGGTAAACATGAAAATGGCTTTGACGCTGATTATCTCAAATGTTTCTGATGAAAAATAGGATTATGTTTACTTTTGTTGAAGTAAAAATAAAATATGAGTTTGCATGTGCATACAAATGTTTTAACCAGCCTGAACATACACACTCCTTATAAAAATCAGATTTTCTATCTGCAGTAAATTGAAAAGTTCTACTCAGCTCTGCACAGAGAGAAGTCATCAAAGCAAATTGTCATTGTTTCACATGTCAGAATATTCCCATATATTTTATGTGAGCTTACATTTGTTTTCTGATCATAGGGAAAAATGCCTTATAAGATGAGGGGCACAATGATGTCTTGGGTGAAACAAGATGTTGCTGAAAGCCCTTTGTATGCCTTATTCTAATTGTGTTTATACTCCAGCAAACATGGAGCTAAACCATAGATATGGATTTAGGAGACAGTTTTACAAATTTGGAGAGCCTATGTTTGTCATGTTAACTGTATTTAATAAAAGGCCCTCAAAAAATAAAACCATTAACTTGAATCTGTCAATTCAGAAGAATAACTAACTGTGTCAAGTTTTGAATGAGATGTTGGCTGGTGTAAAGCTACAGAAAACATGTTCAGTCTGCTCTGAGAAAATAATTTGTCTCCTCCAATAGGTAAAAATTGTATGCAAAAATGAATTTTCTGGCTTTTTCAGAAACTTGGGTAAATGCAAACAAAAGGAGATTAAAAGATGAAGGAAATGCCAGTTCCTATGGAAGCATGAAATACTTAAAATACCTAGCTCACAGGTAAAGATAGTGTTCTTACAGCAATTCCCTGTTACTTCCTTTTCTCCCCATCAGTGTTTAGTTATCTCTGCAGTTCTTCTAGCTGGATTTCATATATAAATACTCAAGTTTCAGAGTGGGTTCCAGTTGCTTCTCAGCACTGCAGTTGTCAGTGTGTTCTGCTGAGCTTCTACCTGCCCACATTTCTACTGGGCATCTGGAGTGCCTCAGCTACATCTGGCAGACCTTCCACAGCCTCAGATTGCTGCTTCCTGTCTCTCTGAGAATGGTCAAAATTACACCTAAATCAACTTCTGCCTTCCCAGGTCCCTGAATGCTCCCACAGGGTGTGTACAGCCTTGTGATGGGCCAGCACCAGCTTCAGGACAATGTAGGTCTGCTTAGCCCAGCCACCATCCCTGCCAGGGAATGACCAGTTACAAGGAAAGAGGCAAGAAAATTTACTTTTCTGTTACCTTTAGCAAATACTCTTCAGATACTCAAGGGAACCCAGAGCAGAACATCTCTGGCATCTGTGGGACTTCATCAGCAGAGTCCTGACCAAAGACTGGAGCTTCAACTTTCCATTCCCTGCCTTAACCAGCTTTTCCTGCTGGTCTAAGTAGAAACCTGAGAGAAGACATGCTGAGGAAAAGTGACAGATATTGAAAGGTGACAGAAAGGCTAAAATTGAATCCTTTATGATGCGAAGCTTGATGTGTCCTGGTAATGTGTGCTGGCAGCCCAGAGACCCAAGTGCCCTGGCCTGACCCAAGGCAGGGATGGGCAGGACAAGGAGGGGATTCTGCCCCTCTGCCTCCAGCTCTGGCATCTCAAATAGAGGAAAGGTCTGTTGGAATGACTCCAGAGGAGGCCACAGAGATGTTGGAGCCCCTCTGCTCCGGAGCCAGGCTGGGAGAGCTGGGGCTGTTCATCTGGAGAAGAGAGACCTTAGAGCCCCTTCTGGGACCTAAAGGGGCTGCAAGGGACCTGAGAGGGGCTTTGGACAAGAGCCTAGAGTGACAGGACAGGGAGGGATGGCTTTGAGCTGAAGGAAGGTAGTTTTACATCAAACAGTATGAAGAAACTCTTCACTGACGGAGAACTGGCACAGGTTGCCCAGAGAAGCTGTGGCTGCCCATCCCTGAGAGTGTCCGGGCTGGACAGGACTTGGAGCAGCTGGTCCTTGCCCATGCTTTAAGATGAGCTTTAAGATGAGTTTTAAGATCCCTTCCAATCCAAACCATTCTGTGTTTCTGTGATGAAACAGGAATAAACATCTCCCTTTCAAAGCGTTTCGAGTTCACGCAGGACTATTATGGCCACAGGGCTCCTTATTGCTCTGGGCGTCCAGCAGGTCCTGCTGCTGCTGTGGGTCCGGTGCGATGTCCGGGGCCGATGTGCGATGTCCAGGAGCGCCGTGCGATGTCCAGGAGCGCCGTGCGATGTCCAGGAGCGCCGTGCGATGATGTCCGG